>JBCAUA010406673.1:0-18024 GCA_038406235.1 Peronia verruculata | reverse complement strand
CCAGAAAGTTCTCCAGAGGCCACCGGCAGCAATGTGTGTGTTGTCTGTGCTTATAAGCATAACAAATTTCGTAAGGAGAACCCCACAGTCCCCAAGAAAGATGTGCCTCACAAACTGACAAAAACTACATTTTGGTGCGGTTATTGTAGGCATTACCTATGTATCAGGAAAGGGTCCACATGCTACCAAGACTGGCACAATAAAGTGGAATATTGGAGATAATCCAGGTAGGACCAGTTACCCACTGAGTTCTGGTTATTTTGATAGATGTTATGTCCATATATATTGTTATTTTGAGCATATTCCATTCGCCTATGGAAAATAGGCATTTTCCCCAAAAGCGCAGGGGAGAGGAGATTTTAGGCTTAGGGCACCAGGGTTCAAAGGGTTAAACTTTTCAGATATTTTATGGTGTGCAGGAAAAGCCCCAATTCCTTTAACCACAATATATCAAACCATCGCTTGATGTGGCTTTTTTTTTTGAATCTTCTGGTTTTTTGTCTGAACGTATCAGTGAACAAATATCTTATTTTCCAGCATTTGTTCCATATTGTTCACTACAAACCAAAATATCAAAGTCAGCTGAGCACAGATTAAACTCAAACTATTTAAAATGACACTAAGTCATCTGATGCAATACAAAGGCAACAACATGGAATGAAATGTGAAATAAATGTTCTGTGAAATAAATGCTAGACAGCCAAGAGTGGGAGCACCGTCTAAAAGATACCTACTTCATTCTGATCTCTGAGTTTCGGACTTGATTAAAGTCATAAACTTGTTGAAGGTGCTGCACTTTTGCCAGAGATAGTGGAGGCTGGGGAAAAAAAATAAATGAGCTAAGTCATGATAGTTCAATGCATAATATTCGGAAATAAAATGGGTCTTATTCACACTAACTAATCCAACTTAAACGCAGGCTGTATGACTCTATTGACTCTTCAGTGTTCATAAACTTGGTACAACTTGCCAGAGCTCAGGTGGAAAGACTCATTATTCAAAGAAATTCTTTACCAAAATTCAAATTTATGACTCTACCTGACAAAGCTATGAGATTACATGTATTAGCCATCTGCCTTCAATCAGTGGCTTTAAGAAAATCTGAAATGGAGCTTTGCTGTGCAGGATGGCTTTTAAGCCTATTTCTTTGTTAAAATCCATATATAAGTCATTTTGGCTAAGCCTAAGATTTCATTAAAACTATTTGAATAAATTAAGAATATCAAATATCACTGGCTAAAAAATGTTAGAATCTCTTGGATTATACACCACCTTGGAGTACATGACAAAAGTGGATCAACCATCTGAGAGTACAAAACTTGTGAATAGCAATGAGCTACAAAACATCAATCATCCATATGTAGAAACTACATAACTTCAGAAATTCAAAAGCCAGAGAAATATACATTTTTTTTTTGACTTCTTAGCCTAAGGCACCTTAGCAAAGCTGTTAGAGAGGGGCAAATGAAAGTGGAACAGATTTGGTCCATTCCATATCTTGAATCAGGCCTCCCCATCCTCCAGCTTTTCCCCTGACTGCTGATTAATTTGGAAATGATGAATTTCTTCCATTTGTTCTTAATGCAGTTGGTAATTCTATCTCATTATCCTACTGTAGTAATATCTCTTGTAACATTCTTTTGATAGTATAAACTGGGATTTTCCTTTGCTTCATGTATTTTTTTGGCAATCTGCAGGCTGAAAAGGGTTTATGCTGTATTTTTGTACTGGCACTACAAGATACCTCACTAAGGTAGAGCAAAGCAATCAGATAAAAATCACTACGTAGACAGGAGTCAAAAACAGGGGAAAAACTAGTCAGAGCTTACATTTGCCACAATAAGCCAAGTGAGAAATTCCTTTTTAAGGGAACTGGATGTGTTGGCAAGGTCAGCATCAGAGAACCCAGTTAGGTTATCATCAGGTTGTTGAATCCAATGCCTGCTCAGCTGTATCACTGGCTCAGCCAAACTCAGATCATAGCTAGTACAGGAGAGAGAAAAGTATAATTTATGATTGGAACTTATGTGCAGTAAAGCCACCACTTATATCCTGCATGGAAAGAAAAAAAAAAATCAGAAAGACTATTATTACGATGACAAAAACAGTTCTGGAGAAACACTCGAATTCATAGGATGGCAAGGCCTAGAAAAAAGATCGTCTTGCAATGTCTATGGGTGGCTAGGCATCAACTTCACAGAGTCACAAAAGGCAGCAGTCGGGGACTAATAAAAATCATCACTTCACAGTCACAAAAGGCAGGAATGGGGGACTGTGACAAAAGGCACAGTTTAATTGTTATATTGTTGAAACCTGTAAATGAATTCAGCATGTGCTAGGCAGAGTATAGGTGTAATTGTGCTGATGTATTGTTAAATCCCAGTACAAACAAGTGAAATAATTATTGTGGATATCATCAGTAAATGCTCCAATGATCACATAGTCATGGTACAAGAAGTAAATAAAATAAAAATGAATGACCCATCAGATAGTCATACCGGCAGGAGAAGTATAAAAACATGTTTTAGCCACAAGTCTGCTAAGATGACATAAAAGTGGGATCCTGGTCAAGAGCCAAACTTGATGAAGTTCCCTATGACTACAACTATGATGGTCATTTAGGGTACTGATGTGGATAATTGATAATTCATGATTTATCATTATGAAGCAGTTGCAATCTGATAGTATCTGTCATGCACAGCTAGTCAGATGGCCACATTGCCAAATTTTTGGTAAAACTTCTCTCACATTTTTTTTTTTAACATAAATTAATTACAGGTCAAGGGATGCCTTTTATTCCCTGCATCACACTGAGCTGCTTCTAATAAACACATGATTTTACTGAACCATGTCCTCATGAATTTACTCTTCAATTAAACTGATATGTGACCAAAATGTCAGTGCAGGGCAATGTGAGACACGACAAGATGAAATCAGGCACTCGTCAAACTGACGTGAAAGGAGAGATCATGTTTTTTTTTTTCAGCAGTGAATGAATTTTTGATGCATTTTTTTTCTTCTCAGAACAACATCAATTTAAAGGTGCATTTAAGAGTTAAATTAGCTGAAATAGACTGAGTAAAGGCCTAAAAATTTTAATCTGGTGGCATGGCCTAATAAGGATTAACAAAAATGATCAGCCATTTTCTGATTAAATTCAGCTGCAGCAACAGGTCACCCCCATTGTATTCAATTGCCAATATTGCAATTTCTGCTTAAGGTAGAACAAAATCTTTTTCACAAACAGAAAGAGAAATTAAAAACCTTCACAATGATACCAATGACTCCATATGCTCAAAATCTGAAGAGAGTCTTATTTCATCATGTCGCATCTCATATGGAGAATCACTGACTACTGCAATTACATCAGGTGGTGGAAAGGTGTTGAAGGTAAAAAAGATTTTTACATACTTCATGATTTGTTTGCCTAGAAAAATACTCCAAGTTTCTTTCCAAATATTTCACTTGTAAATGATCTTGGTTTCCTTTGGCAAATTTAAATGGTTACAGGCCTAAACTCACTTCTGTATGACTTCAAGCAAAAGCATTTACCCAAAACACACAAAAATAAACAATATTTAAAACACTACTAAACAAACTAAAGCAGAAAACTAGATATAAGTCCTAATCCTGTTCAGAAATGTACTGTTCTTTACAGGAAAGACATTTACATACAAACAGAATGTCATAAAAATGTGAATAAAAAAGAGCATTTGCTAAACTGCGTGTTCTAAAAATGAGTAAAGTAAGCTGACTAGAGAGGTATGGAATTCATTTAAGAAACAACAGTTAGTCTTTGAGAAATTTACCTGCTGTTCATAGCCTTTTTTTTTTTTTTTTGGCTACGCCTAGGATAAAACATTATTTTTTTTTTTTTACAAAAATACAAGCACTTGGGTAAGTAAATATTATGAGAAAAAAAAAATAGACTTCTCCTTTGACATACTTTGGTTGATAGGGAGGCAAGCCAAGGCCATAGAGCCATGTATCCCAATCCACAGTATCCAGTTTTTGCCTGTCTTCCTGTAAGAAATACAATAAAGAAACAGCACATAAAATGTTTTACTGTTAAATGTCTTGCGACCAGGGCAAATGAGTCGGAAGTTGCGCTGGGCAATGAAGATATATGGCCGTTTTTGGTCATTTTTAACTACTTTCCGACTAAGATACTACTTTTTATTTTTTTTTCACAGAACAACAATTTAACCTTTTTTAATCTGAAAATAGAAAAGTTCTGGTATCATAGTCGGAAAATAGTGAAAAATGGTCAAAAACAGCTGTGACTTGAACTCACTTGGTGCAACTTGTGACACATTTGCCCTGGGTGCAAGACAAATACAAGCAAATTTCAGTTTTACTAAACTTTAATCTTTCACAGACAATGCATCATAGTGTAATGAAACAAAGTGAAATTCTCTTAGACGAAATTCAAACATTGGTGTGGCTGAATCCATTTATATCAGCCTTAGATACAACAGTGTAATGGATATCACATTTATATCAGCCTCAAATATAACAGTTTAATGGATATCACATTTACATCAGCCTCAGATACAACAGTGTGATGGATATCACATTTATATCAGCCTCAAATATAACAGTGTAATAGATATCACATCTACATCAGCCTCAGATATAACAGTGTAATGGATATCACATTTATATCAGCCTGAGATATAACAGTATAATGGATATCACATTTATATCAACCTGAGATATAACAGTGTAAATGGATATCACATTTACATCAGCCTGAGATATAACAGTGTAATGGAATTATCACATTTATATGAGCTTTAGATATAAGAGTCGAATGGATATCACATTTATATCAGCTTCAGATAAAAGAGTATATCACATTTATATAGGTCTCAAATCTAACAGTACAATGGATATCTCATTCACATCAGTCCCAGATATAACAGTTCTTTGAACATCACTTTTATATCAACACAGAATATGACAGTGTACTGGTGGTAATCACATTGAAATCTTATAATTCTTTGTCCCCTGGAAAAAATTTTCCCATGGTAACATAAACTACACATACTATTGAAAGATGAACTTGGGTGGTAACAGAGACGTGGGTCATGTGGCACCAAAATCCATTCTGACCAGGCCATTTGAGTCCGGTACAAAATTTTCAACGCATGACAACAAGAAAATACCTGTGAGGAAAAGAACTCATACAGGAACTGTTTCCACTCTTGGGTTCCGATGGACATGTACTTGAAACGATCAATGTAAGCCCTCAAGAATGGTTCAAAGACACCTGAAAAAGAATGAAAGAAAAGAAAAAGCATTACCATTTAGTATAGATCTGACCAGGGCTGTAGCAGGTTCACCTCATGGTTCAACTATTACAGGTGCTTAACAAGAAATAAGACAGGGTGTAAAGTCGCATCCTGGCCAATAGAAGTTCAGCATAAAGGTAAAAAAAAAGTGACAGCCCATCTTTTGTGCCTTCCACTTGCTTACATAAGCCAAGTTGTGTGGTATGTGAACTTTGTTGCGAACAACATGTCCCCAGCTGGTGGAAGCACAGTGGGCTGCACAGTTAGCATGAGCGTAAACTTTGCTTTTGTAGAAATGTGGGCTATTTCATTATGCCCAAATAATATTTACCTCTTATTTTCTTTCTCTCATACCAATGCCAATTTAATTGTCTCTAAGATGTCAGTATAACAGGACTGTGATGTTCTTTGTATTAGAAATCATTTCCAAACAGCACACAATGTAACGATATGAAAAACAGTCACATAATATCATCTTCACATATAGCTATAGACCTCTTGTTGGTCAGTGTCGACCATAGATAAATGTAATCCTGCAGATCTTTGTCACAGTGACTTCCTGGGACAGGGTCTCGCATGACTGGTATTACTGGTAAGACCAAAAGGGGTGTGGTAGTCACTTCACTTACACATTCTTAGAAAGTACTATTAGAAACTATTATGTTGTCAAACTTGACAGAAATCTTGACACACTTGCAGTTTCTATTCAGAAGACAGTATAATGAGTTTCTTTTCACACATCTTCAAACTGAGAATATTTGCTAGAACACAGAAAAGAAGTTAAAAAGCAGCACATACTTGGACCTCCCAGTAATGTCTGCAAGTGATAGAGAAGCGCAAATCCTTTTTCATACGGCACTGTAGAGAAGGCATCATCAGGGTCCACCCCTTTGAGGTCAGGTACCAGCTTTGTGTATGGTTCCTCACCAGCCTTTGTCAGTGATGTCACCTGGGACATGAAATTCCATCGTGTATACATGCTATACCTTACTGTATAAACACAGTGCATCCATATTCTGCTATGCTCCAGTTTCAACTCTGTCTCATTATCTGGTGGCATCAATCCTGTCTCCAAAACAAAATTTTATACGAGATCTAGATCTAGTATGATCATATCGTCAGTCCGGCCGTACAGCAGCCAACAGAGAAAATTTTAAATTTCAGTTTTGAGATACTGCCACTTCAAAAATTAGATTTAAAACATTTATTTCCATATCAACTTTCACTGTTTGACCTAAAGGATTTTGTAACATAATTGTCTAAAAGCCATTGAGATCTTAATACAAACATGAAGAAATGACTAAACCCAAAAATCCAAGTTTTGATATGTTTGACCCTATGCAATGGAGCTGATGTTATGACACTTTGCTTTGCCGCTGACAGAACGAACATGTCTCAATATTTTTCTTGGCCAGTCATATAACTGACTTTGCCTGGTCTTTTTGCCTATACAATGTTAATTTTTATCTTAAGAGATGGGAGCGATGGCACTGGATGATTAGACAGAAGTGAGACTGAAATGGACTGGGACTGTGTTTGCACAGTAATACAAGAAAGCTCTTTTTGAATATGAATTTGTATACACTGGTTCCCTTTGCAAGACACAAGAGTTATTGAAAAGCATTTTAGGGGAAAAACTGACATACTGATCACACAAAATTTTGGCAAAATTCACAATAAGAAGAGAGCATTTCCTTTAACCATTAATTTTTCTAACATTTTTTTTTTTTTTTTCATGGAGCACACATCAAACAAAATGTGGTGAAGTTTTATTTCTCTGCATTTACTAAGTTCGTTCACCATCCCACGTGTCTGGCCATGGGAGGTAATTAGGTTGATGAAATCCCCATTCAACAACAGCTACATGAAACAAGACATAACTGGTTTCTGATCATGTAAAAACAATGTAAAGAATTTTTTCCAAATGATATGTTGTATAAATTATCCAAGTAAGTCCCACTGATTTTCAATATATTTAAATAATTTAGTTATATGGGAGATGAGATATTAAAGATGGAGAAGATCCGAGAATCAGAAATTTACTTTAAGTAGATAATTTATTCTAAATCAAGGAAGTACATGTATTTTACTTTCAGTAATATGTCTTACAGTTTCTTTTTTTTTATTGATGAAAAGATACCACATCGCTTTACATCAATAAGATGTTCTTTTGTGACAAAGTTTTCAATAACAAGTGGAAATACTGAAGGTAACTAAATGATCAGATTCAAATTTTGAAATGAATGTGCTTGTTATAAATATGTACACATATATATAAAATAGAGCAGGGTGCATAGCATTTTAGAACAAAATTTAAAAAATTTAACTTAGGACCATAAGCATTTCCATTCCTCATGATGTTGTCACCGATAGTTACACCAACACTGTCAATGCCTTTTGTTAAGCTCAGCTCTTAGCACACAAACTCACAGCATTCTGCAAATCCTTCCAACCACTGTCTGCATGAATTTGCCTGTGTGTCTCTCCATGCATTCTTCCCAAGATCATTCGCTCACAAAACATAGTGTGGCCTTCATTCAGCCTGAGGGTCAGGGGGCAAAGGTACACAGAACTGAATCAAACGGTGGTTATGCATGGAAAAAAAAATGTTATTTACCTCAAGACAATGATGTAAAATCTAACACTTCAGATTCAGCTGTGTGTCAGCTAACATGTCTTAGAATGACAAAGTTCTGTCTGCTTCCTGATATTATTGTTACAAGAGAACTCTAGCAATCCCATGACATTCTAAATGTGTACAAAAAACACTTGTGACATGTTGTGACTATCATGATAAGTTAGCTTTGCTTTGATGCATTTTTCCTTTTCCTTTTTAAATGGGAAATGGGAAACTTGCCATTCTAAGACAGCACAATGTACTTAAATATGAATCTATCTTCATTTTTTTCTTTTTTTTTTCGTTGCTAATACTGAGGCATTGAATGAAAGCCACAGAAAAATCATTTCACTTCAGACTCACTGTTTCCCGCAGAATATGGAGTCCTTCATTGGCTAAGAAGTCAAAATATGACTCATTGTTTCTCAGTCGAGTCACAATCTTTCTCTCAACAAATTTTGTGTGGCCTTCATTCAGCCTTTGTGGAAAAATATTAATAGGAAAAAAAAATAACGATCCATCATAATCACTAAATATCAAAAGGATGTTTGGTAGCTATAATGCATTCTGGTACAGAAAAATATGCTTCAGTCACATCTTCACTACATAATTTTTTTTTCTCTCTAGTTCTCAAAATAACTGCAGCTGTGGTTACTAGTTCATTTTAGTGGAATCAACAAGTAAAATGATAACCTACACTAAAACAACCAAGACTGGTCTGGAATTAAATTGAGCAGATAAAAGTATATGAAACCAAGATAAAAGTGTAACTTCTTTCAAAATCAAAATTTCATCCTTCATCTTGTGTGACATTTGGAAAAGTTGTTTCCTAATTTCATTTTTAGACACAATAAATCTTAATCTACAAAAACATAAGAATTCACAACAGCATGAATGTTTGGCAGTCAGCAATTCTCAGAACTCACTGATTTTCACATGGAAAAGAAAACAGATAAAGCAGGAATGGAAAAATCAGTTGAAACTACCCACCAAAAATCCTCAAATGTTTTATTGGTAACCAGGTTGCCAGTCCAGCTGTGGGAGATTTCATGAGCAATCACATCTGCCAGGGACCGATCACCTGCCTGTGTAGAGTTAAAGAAAACAGCAAATAAAAATTAATTCATTGCAATACAGGTTCACAGTCAATATCCAACATCATTAAAGCTGTTTAATGCAATAAACTATATCAAAGTATTTCTGAGTAGCTATTGACTATCTAATGGCTATGATGGCTCTACTGATCTTTGGTTCTTAAAATCCTATAAATTTCTCTACAAAACAAAGCATTAAACTGTGAACATGCATATAAAATTTAAACCAACTTTTGCATAACAATTTTATATCAAGTTTTAGACCATAGAACTAATACACTCGCTGTGAAAAATGATTCTAAACAGATCAATGAATCAGAAACAATCAACACTATTACTATCACTATCTGGTGATTTAAAAAATCCTCAGCTGCCTCGTGCATCAAGCGCTTCATCATCTGGGCAGAGTTGCATTATATAAGAAAATGGGTAATTCAACCAAATTTGACACATATATTCTTTTATACTCAGCAATTTCCACACAAAAGGAAAATCAAAGGACACATAAAACAGCTCAAAAGAAAGAAATTTACAGAATGGCAAAAGTTTATGACATTCTTGCCACAGTAGTTGATGTGAAAACAACAGAAGCCATGACATGTCTCACTCAGTGCTAAAATGTTATTACTGCCCAGTGGGGCGTTAACGTTCAAAACTGCTCAGGTGGGGTTATCTCACCAGCAATGTTGGGGTGACGAATGTAAGGCAGGGGTTTTCCATTCCCCCAAAAGGAAAACTGGGTGGCAGGACAAGTAAGTCATAGACTCCCCATACATATGGTCCCATCAGCTGTTCAGCTGTTTGTAGCATTGTCTCTGTCTGCAAAATCAGATTTCATGGAAAATACAGAAAAGTAAACTTAACCACTAAAAATTTTGAAACGTAAAAATCCTTTAAACAAGCTTTAAAAAAAAAAAAAATCTTGTCTAGTCAAACAGTAGTGATAAAATTTACCTCCTATAAAAAAGTACATTTCATTTTCAGCTCTATTTGCTATTCCTGAACTAGTATGAAGTATGGGTTAAATTGAATCATCATGATGTAAGATAATTGTGGCTGCCTTCACAACAAATGATTGTTTTTAACTAGTAAATACACTGGGACTAAATCCTTTGGCCTGTTTTAGTCAAGGCAAAGGCAGTGTGATGCATAATTAGTGTTCCGTTTCATTAGACACTGGTATCAAATATCTCAAACCCAGATTGCTCTTGATACTTACATAGATTGCTCTTATATTGCTGCTTTCATTTACCACAGTTCTTGTGTTACTTAAGCATTTCACTAATCTGTTTACTGTGATTTCAAAATCTGAAGCTTTCGATTTTCAAACAGCAAAGTCATTCTCTCTGATACCAAGTTTTAATTTAAAATAATAGGGAATGGGAAAATAGAGATGTCACGCTAGCTGCTGACTTTGTATTCTGAAAGTGAGTGTCAAGAATGAATGATTATCATGATATTTCTACTATTTTGCAAGATATTATCTAAAAGATAAACTGAAAGGTTTCTCGTACCTCTGCAAATTCATAAGCTGCAGCATCAACAATTTCTCTCTCTGACCAGACTTTAGATCTAGGTCCAATTTCTCTGAAAGCAGAGACAGCAGTTTCAAATATCAAAATTTTGTAATGGAGCTAAAATATTTCTGATCCTCAAAATATGTTGCTCTGTTGAACATGTCATATATTACAATGAAGATTAAATATATAAAAAAAGATTGGGAAAACTTTATTTGTCCTCAAATGGACATCCCATTCGCAGTTGATGAAACAGAGTACAAATACAAAATATTTTCACATTTACATGCAAATATATATGTTCCTACTTGCCTGATGCATTCGTTTCTAATTTCAAAAGGCCAGTGGATTGCTGAAATCCTAATGAGAGAGCTGAATCTGTTTATATTAACAAAAACATAAAAATTCTTAAACAATAGTTATTATAGCAGGAATATCCTTGTCCCAGGGTGAGGTCTGAATCACATGCCTGAGTCTCTCTCCCCCACTGCCTCCCCTTCTTCTTCCCTCCTTTCCCCAATGAAACCAGGCATATGATGCTGTTGCCACTACTGAATGAAGTGCTAATCAGTCTGTCAGGTTGTAGAGTAACCTGCCATGAAGCTCATTCAATCAATTATTTTTTACAAAATAATGACATAATTTTAGCGTATACATGGTTGACAGCGGGAATCGCCAAACAATAGAATAATGGCACCTCTGCTTACAAACCTGCACTCAAGATCCCCGGCGACAATGGCCACCAGATAGCTAGGAATGGGCACTTCCATGCTGAAACTTGTCACCTGCTGTGAGGCATCTGTTTGTGATGGCTCCACCCCAAGCCGTACTGCACTCATGAGCACTGTAATCTCCCTAGGTGCTTGGACCTGAATGAAGTATGTTATGCACTGATATAAAACCTACAAGCTTTATGAATAAAAATTTTAAATATATATATATATATATATATATATATATATATATATGAGAAAAAAAAAAAAAAAAGAAAAGAAAAAACTTGAAGATACACACATACATATAGATATATATATAGATATAGGATGAAAGAAAAAAAAAAAAAGACAGAAAAGCAAAAGAGAGTTTGATAAAAAAAGAAAAAATTCAAAATTTGCAAAAGTTGGGGGCAATTTTGCTCTCCATTTCTGTAGAAACTTTTAAGAATAGATAGGACAATGAAACTGTGAATTACCAAATTACATATGACAAATTTTGAACAGCTTGTCCCAATATAAAGAGGTACACCACATAAGAAATCTGGAAACCATTGAATATACCTTGGCTTTATACTGGAACTTAACAGCAGGAGTGTCTTGACAGGGAAACAGACTTCTGGCATGAATGGCCTGTCATAATGATACAATCAAATTCATATTCAATTATTCCATAAAAAAATAAACCGCAGCGTTATAAATGATTATCCAGTCATGAACGTAATGATGATACAAGGAGGTCTGCAAAGTCGTTTTACCTCAAAGTCAGCGGGAAATTTATTCTCAAAAACCCCATGAAGTTTGGAATTTGACCACTCATTTATAGTGAATCATTCCAT
Organism: Peronia verruculata; assembly: GCA_038406235.1. Taxonomy (NCBI): domain Eukaryota; kingdom Metazoa; phylum Mollusca; class Gastropoda; order Systellommatophora; family Onchidiidae; genus Peronia; species Peronia verruculata. The sequence continues at coordinate 5,950 of JBCAUA010406673.1, read as the reverse complement.
AAAAAATAAACTGCGACATTATAAATAATTATCCACTGTGAACACAATGATATTACAAGAAGTCATTTTACTTCCAAGTCAGAGGAAAAATTATTCTCAAAAACCCCATGAAGTTTGGAATTACAGCATACATGCATGTGCAAAACATGCTCACAGCGAGCTTTTAGTCCACCAACTGCAGCATAATAAATAACTTGTCAATGTCAATGAGAGATCATTTCGATCAGCCCTATTATTTCCCTTTGCCAGGCACAAGGGGTGTTCAAACAAAACGTGGCAAGAAAGAAAAAAAAAATCACTTTAGCACTCTTTGCTTGAAACTTACATCATGAAGAATTCACATTGTAAGGAAATGTTGTCTTCTTAGGGTAGTAATTTATGGCATATGTATGAAAGTTAATCCATTTTACCCATTTTGGAACTAACCAGGGTTATTTTTTCCATAAACAGGGATATAATCATTAAAAATATTTTACAGAAAAATTCTGACTATTATCCTTAAGCTCATATTTTGTTGTAATCTTTAATGCTGCTTTTGTTGCACCTGTTTTGTGCACATTTTCACTGGCCACAGCTGAACCCTTGCCAAGGATCAAACTAAAGGCAAAATGCACTGATGCACAGCGGTGCATATTTGTCTAATAAAACTTTGGGATAACTTGTGAATTATGTTATGTGTCAACAAAACTCTTCAGAATTAGATGAATATGATGCTTACTTTAAGATCTTCAAACATTATTTTCCTGCTCAATTTGCTTGCACATACACTATTAATAAGCAATAAATGTGCACTATAATGAAATGTATAATTTCTTAAAAAAAACTTGGGAGTTGGGAAGGGTGGGGAAGAGGGGGGAGAGGAGGGATGAGGCATGATTAGACAGATTGCACAGATGAACACTTTCACAGTAGCTTACCTGACACTGGCTGTACAGATATGGCTGTCTTTTGCCAGCTGTTTGCTCCGCACTCAGCCACCCCAAAGCTGATGCATTGTTTGAAGTGACATATTTGATGCTGATTGTGAACCTGGAGATTCATAATGGTTAATTCAGTTTGAACCTTCATGTAGACAATGATTATAAATAACAAGTGTTTCAAAAATTATGTTCACAAATAAAACATAGATAAAACTAACTAGTAGAGAATGAACTGTCCAGCAACATTCAGCAACTACAGTCATCTCCACCTAGGAACCCACTGCCTTCGAGCCCAGTTTGCCTATAAGAAATCACCTCTACTGCAAAACCAAATCTTTTCACTATATAATCTACCTGCCCAATAACCCGCTCCCAGATAATGAAAAATGCCTAAAGCCTGGTATTGGGCCAGGGCTGCGAGCACTCATTTCACATCCGATTGTCCATTTGAGAGAAATGCACAGTGCTAGACATATAATAACATGTCGAGGATGCAGTGGGGACAAGGATATAAGGGCGGGGAGTGATGGGGGATGTATGAGTATGTAATCCGCCCACACATGGACGAACCTAACTATATCTTTGTTTGTCAACATGTGGGGCACTGCGCATGGTTAGTTCTTTTACGAGAAGGAATAAGTTTAGCCTCCTGACTGGTCCTTTTTTTGCCATTTTGGAAGTTCTAAACTTTTAAGTCACTTGTGTAATTAGAGTAACATGTCATATCTTCATTCAACATTTTACTATGATCTGAATGATGCTAGTAAACCCAGGAGCTAACTAAAAAATGCATGCCCACATAACACAGAATGTTGAGCTTCCGCCAGTTAAAGATTTATCAAGCTACAAACAGGAACATTCCATTTGCAGGTAGATAACTCTTCAACTAGCGGACATGATTAACTTAAATCTTAGCAGTCAAGATGATGGTTGTATAACATTTCAATCTAGGTAATGTAATTTCTAAGTCACACTCAAATGCCAGCAGCAATTGGAGTGTATGATTAGTAAGTTTTTTAATGAAAAAATAAAACCCAAAAAACAAACAAACAAGAAACAAAAACAATGAAGGCAAAACAGTCCTAATTTTATCCACTACATTTCTCTGATTAATATATTACACTTTTCACTATATCAAGTCCTCAGGTTTTCAGACTTATTAAAAAAATGTTGTCTATAATGGGAAGCTGAACATGCAGGTCCTAAATCTGAAGAAATTAGCAAAACTCATTTTCATTAATAAATTAAATGATAGTGACTTTCCATCAATAAGTCTGGCCACTGTTCATGATGATATGAATTCAAAACTACATGTAAATCAATACCTTTCCTGTGTTATAGATCCAACCTTGATAGTAAGTTTTGAGCCAAAACTGACATTCAAAGGATTTGTGATATTGAAATCACAATCTTCTCCTGTTTCACGCAGTGTGACTCTTTCAATTGTAAGTTCTCTTACATCAAGAACCTGGAATATATTATAGAAACTAGCAGCTATTATAACTATAAATAATAATTGTATTATAAATTGGAAATAGAGAGACAGAGGATTTATTACACACAAAAACGAGAAAAAAAAAAGGTCAGGTAACTTAATCTGTATCTGCTCATCAATATTCTTGGCCAAAACTTTTGAGTGCATAATTTAAAGATCTAAATCTAAAGATCTAGATCTAAAGGCCCATTGAATCTAGATCTAGATGAAAGATAAACTTAAGACTGTAACATTTGTATGTACACAGTCATACAATGTTTTTAATCCTGCATGGCTAAATTTTAAGATTTTCAATCTGTTTTGTCACTATGAATGAAAATGAACAGAACTAGATTTAGATTTTAACCAATTCATTGCTAACAACAGTAAAATGTCCAAAAGAGGTGTTTCCCTAGTGCTAAAAGACGTAGATAAACGTCCTATTCCAAGTATGTGGCTGGCTCAGTGCACTGCTGTCCCCTCATGCATACTTAGCTCCGCCCACTTAGCTCCAGCTGACTGTGGACCAACAGAATGCCATCATGTTCTTTGCCAGGAGTAGTCCACAACAGATCGATGTATTACTGAATACGTGAAGACAGTAGTGACAGATTACATACGACTGGGTTGGAATCCAATTGTTACACAATGATATTGACGCATAACATCTATAGATCTGGATGGTTCAAAGATAATGAGATCTGTATGTTGACACCTAATATTCCTGACTATTTAATAAATCTAGACCTGTGAACCAGCCACGAAGCCTGCAGAGCTCTTTGAGGTGAGTGCCACCTGCCAATCTGGGTGCCGTTTGATAGTGCTTTGTTTCATTTTTGACTTACGACCACTGACTCCACCCAGCCTTTTAAATGACAAAATGTCAAACACTGGACCTTTGAATGACTGCAGTAGACCTCGGGTTCAACGAACTAGTTCGGTCATTTTTAAAAGTTCGTTGGATGCAAGATTCGTTGGATCCAAGCTACAGTCTTCCCATTCGCACTGTGTTAATTCTACACAAGCCAATCCCTCCTCTATCCACAACCTTCTCTCCACCCCCTACGTTCCCTTTTCAATTTCAATCTTGTCCTTCCGATAGCCCATATGGTGCAAACATAACCCAGCCACATGGACATGCTTACAAAGTACACAAAGCTTCATGGAAAAATCGCTGCTTGCCCAACAAGCCTTTAAGTTACATGAGATCTGTGCTTTCAGTCAGAGGTGAGGAGGGGCAAGGTGGACAGAGATGCTCGATTGTGTGCTTACGTACCACAACTAGACGCATGGCTTGTCTATACAGCCACTCTTTACCCTTCCCATCCACTATCCACGTTCTGGCGGCTTTGTCTCTTTGATCCTGTATCATGTTCTCCCACGTGTCAGCTGTTTGCTGGCTGCCACCCCTTCTCCTCTCTCTCTGTTCATCATTTCTCCCTGCGTGTCCACACCAAACCCTACCCCTATTACATATAGCCTACGGTATAGTTATTTTTATTTCTTGTCAGCAGACAGCAGACCTTCTGAATTTCGATTTTCAACCACATCTCTAAGTAGACTAAGCAATTTATTGTGAGCTTGCCTACACTTCTGGTTCGTTGGAACCGAGGGTTGGTCTGAGATCAGTGCGTTCAGTAAAAGATATTTATTGAAGTCAATATTCATGGGAAAAAAAAAACAAAAAAACCCCGGGATTTTTCTCTGTTCGTTGACATTATTTTGACAAAACTGGGGTTGATAAACCATTCTAAATCTAAGGACTAAGTCTCAGCGAATGGCAAATCATTCTAAATCTAAGGTCTAAGTCTAAGGACTAATTCTCAGCGAATGGCAAGAAATATCACTGCAGCACCAGTCAGTGCGTATTAATACTACCATCGCACTATTGAGTAGCAAGACACCTGTGGTATAAATACCACCGTCGCATTTTTTTTCGGTTAAAACTGCCTTGGTACCCTCTACTTGGACAGCAACAATTTTCCCGAACTGAAGAAGTGCTTAGCAATGACACTGCAGTCTAGTCTAAGAGAATAGCAGAAAATTGTACTTACCACGTTTTCTACAACGGCAGCTTTTCTTTTAAATGTCAAATGAGCATATCCCTTGAGTGTGTGAGATGCAAAATCAATAGTCACATCCCAATCAAGAAGTTCAATTTCACAACTCGTGATATCAGAGTATGAGTTCGGATCTGTGGTACTCATAGCAGCCGCCATTGCTAACTGGAGTGATCTACCCTGAGGGCTCCGTTTCCTGAAAAATTGGAATTCTATGAAATACTCAGTTTTTATTTTTTCCTGACAATTCAAAGCCAATGATCACTTCACACAGAAGGCTTACTTTTGTTTATCAATAACCCCTTTTTTTTCAAAACCTATAGGGGGGGGGAGGGGGCTATGAATTCGATAATCCGTTTGTCCCTTTGTGGGAAATGCCGTCACAGTTAAAAAAAAAATCAATATTAGGATTGGCCACCGTCAAGCAGGCGTTGGCCTGATATTATGTTATAATTTCTATCCTATTTGAAGTTTTGTCCCTAAAGTTTGAAGTTATAGAAATGTTGTCTAAAGTGTGTGTGTGGGGGGGGGGAGGGGGGATGGAGTGCCATTCAATATCATAAAGCTCTTTGAAATATCACCCTAGAACCTATAGGCCTACTGGATCTAGGAATTAAAAAAAAAAAAAAAAGCTAAGCTTTTTGAAATACAGTTACATGTAATAGGTTTTAAATGTGAATCTCCGATATATATATCTATTGATCTGAAACTTGTATTACAGAAACAGAGGATGCGTAATACTGCCAATCAACCGAGAGCCATGCAAAAGCTGTAATCTACGATTATTTATCTATTTTTTAGTCCGCCTATTGCCTATCCACTTAATATCCATCTGCCACGTAGATTTGCCTTAATTAGGAATCATTACTTTCTTTATACCCATACATTAACCCATCTACCCCTTAAACTACTTACCTATTTGTCTCTTTTCTGCCTGCCCAATTGCCTAGCCGATCATCCGCCTGTCTGTCAGTGTGTTTGTCTGTCCTCTATCTGTCCCTTTGCCTGTTCCTTCACTCCTAAGCAGAAAAGCAAAACGAAACCAACAAACAAGTAATAAACATAGAACGATATCCTCAGACAGCTAGATAAAGATAAGATCGTGAGGAAATGGAGAAATAATAGGCTGTACAGCGTAACACGAAACAGGACAAACACACTTCCTGAGAAAAAGGCTAATCGAAATCTTATATCATAATGGTAAACTAACTTAGTATGTGTACGTGAGTGCGCTCGCGTGCGCATCACTATGTATGTCTGTTTGCACACGAAAGAAGGAATATAATATCAAGGAGAAGATAAATTGGAGAGAATAAAGAGGGACAGAGAAAGCGAGCAGATGAACTGGGGAGAACAATTACCCAAAATATAATAAAAGAGCGAGATAAGGAAAGGGAGAAAGAAAATGTAGACACAACTTGGAAAGAGAGAGAGACGAAGGGAGAGATATAGGCCTAATGTATGTATGCCTGTGTGTGTATGCATGTGAAAGAGAG
>JBCAUA010406562.1:0-18025 GCA_038406235.1 Peronia verruculata | reverse complement strand
GAGAAAGCTTAAATCAGTCAAATTTAGGAATATTAGTTCTCTCTATTTAGAAACAGAGAACAAACAAGACTCCTTTTGACAGATATGTGAATTATGCATTAATGAACATGATGACACAAAATAACATCTCCACTGGCTAATTATGCTTTGATTTTGTAAAGCCTCCTAAACTCATGCCGCATTCCAATTTTGCCAGAATGGCAATGTCCAGCTTCTCTCTGGACATGCTCAAATACTGGAGGCGTGTTTGATGAACTCGGTCCTCATCAAACTGGGTAAAGCAAGGCTTTCTTGCATTGAGCTGGCATGAGAAAGGGGCTGTTTCCACTTCTCCAACCACTGCCTCCATCGCTGTCTCCCCTCCAGGCATGATGGCAGCAGCTGAGTCCTCCAGGCCATTGTTGATCATTGCCTCTTGAATTATGAAATTTAGAAAGAATAAAAAACAATAATATAAGTAAAATATGAATCAGGAATGATTATATGAATAATCATTAATATGTAATCCTTAATCTGAACAACTTCCAGCAACACCAACACACCAGCTTGAGCCTAAGGAATAATGCAAAATACTTTAATAGAAATATTAATTATAATAATCTATAGTCTGCAGCAGATTGTAGATGACACCATCAAACCGACTTGAATGCGAACCTGTAAGGAAAAAAATCTTGTAAGTCTTTGAAGCTCGTACACCTCACTAATACCACTGACATGTTTTATGTCATGTTTGTAAATATACTCATCATTAAGTACATAAATTTACAAACAGTGGAAAGTAAAATAATTATAAGTGCTTTCCCAACTCTCATTAGTTAAGCTACATGCACACCATGGCTGCAAATTCCCTCACTTATGCTACACAGAGTGCATTAACTTTGTGAGGTCAGCATTTTAAGAAATGTCTAAATCACTTCAAAGTAAGTTATTACCTTCTTCATCTTTATCATCTCCAAGCTCAGTTGCAACATCTGCAACACCAGTCTGTCCACCAGCACGAACTGATCCACTTGAGAGAGCTGTGCGGAGAGAAAGCATAGGACAATAGGACATTAAATTTTATGCTTACATCCAAACTTTTGAACTACAAATTAAATGCAATTAATATGAAAACAAAAGCTCAAATAAAAGATACCAGTATTCTTCTCACTTATTTTAAATGACACATGCCATATTATCTAGCTGAACAACAACTATATCTAGACTTACAACTAGATAACCAGTGTAACATTTATGATAAGAAGAAGAGGAATGGGATAATGACTAAATAATTCCCCCCTCTCCCCACTTTATCTCTTCCCCGCTCCTGCCTCTCCTCACCCCCTTCCCCTTTCCCCCTTTTCCGAAAAAACAACAACAGTCAACATATCTTTTTTTTTATGTGCATAATAAGAGTTTGGGTTAGCACAAGAGTTGAGTGAATGCTAGAGTTGGGGTGTTTTCTTAATTAATGAATGAGTGTGTAATTACTTACAAGGCATAGTTCTAGATCTACTAGATCTAGATCTAGATCCAGGTCTGGAACCAGACGTAGAGGGCAAATCGGTGTCTTCCTCCTCTTCCTCATCCCCTTCTGAGAAATCAGACTCTTGTGTCGGCAAGGCAACAAAATAGGCCAACTAGCTCTTCGGGTGGGGCAATGATGTTTAAGTTGAGCCTGCTTAGTTCAGCGAGGTGGCGAGCAACTTCTGCTGCTTTGTCGGAGGGGCCATCTTGCTCACTTAGTATTGTGCGACTCACAAAAGTGTTGTTTTTTCTTAATTAGAGTTTTGGATGCACAAAATAGTGAAATATTTATGTGTAGTCCAGACTAGTTAAGGGCTAGAGAACTTAAAAGGTGGCAGAAACTTTTTAAAAATGGATTTATCTTTATTTCATCGAACACTTCCTTGTTTTGCTTTCTCCAAGCCTCGTTTTGCAAAATCAGCTGTTCACTGGGTCACTCTCGACAGGATGAAAAAAAAAGCTTATGCTGACAAATTCTGTCACAGAATAAAGAAGTACAGGCCACAGAAGTATAAGAAAATGGTTATTTCACCTAAGAAATATAATAAATGAGCACAATAGTTGAACATATGACGAAAATATGGAAGAATCAAGTGTTGTAGCAGAAGACAGCTGGGTTTGTTTACAAACACAATGCGCACTACTCTAGAGGTCAATGTATTTATGCGCACTGCCTGCCATTCGATTGGCAGGGAAAAGAGCTTTACATAGGTATATGATATCATGGGGTTATTTCCCTATTGTGTGGCAAGGTGTTTTCTCAAAGGTAGTCATTTTTGGAACAAAATTTCACAAAATTTGGCAAATTTTTGGCATTACGTAACATTTAAATTAAAAAAAAAAAGAGTCACTTTTAAATTTTAAGCTTTTGTTTATAGGTGGAGAAATGGTTAAACTACAACATTATATCAAGAACTCATTTTCGACCTCGAAGTGATATTTTGACTTAAAAGGCCTGGTACTCAAAATAGAGTTCCCCGACTTATACCAGGTTTTCTCAGGCACGCTCACATATTTCCATAGGAATTTTTATTTTTCCAAGATTACAAGCTTCATAGCAGGGATGTCAGACTTTTGACCATAGCCCGAATTCCGCCTTTTTGGTCGCTGCCGACTTTCCTACTTTGCCCACTCAACTGCCGACTTTTGCTGAATCCACAGGGCAGTCATGGTTTCATAATAATTTGTGATTCTAATGATAACAGTCAAACTGGAAGTAGATGTACGAAAGAGTTTTACTCATACCTTGGACGATAGTCGGACTTTTGTTTGGCGGCACTTTGAAGATGGAGATCAAAGTTCGTAGAGCTTAATTCCTCTTACCCGACAACATGTAGTTGAGTGATTATGTGAGAGTTGTTAATGGAAAATGAGCACATAAGAGTACTGACAACAATAAATAATGTGCCCATGATCTTAGAAAGACTAATGTAAGAACGCAGCTTTTCACGAGCTAGATCTAGAAAATAGATCTAGAATAGTTGTGCTTGATGATTATGATGATGGCAATACCTGTTGGATCTTTTTAGTTCTTGGAATTTCCATTAGTTAAATAATTTTATAATCCCATCCCAGCATCTTGTGAAAACTTGCAGACTTCTCTCAAAGCAATGAAAACTTTTAGCATGAAAACCCAAGATCTTTAAAAAAAGTGTCTTATTCTTACGTAACTGAACAGCACCAGCCACATAAGAGAACAGTGCCAGCCGACTTTTTTTTTGTGAAAACAGTTTGACATCCCTGTTCATAGTTTCTTTCTTAAACCTCCTTAACCGCATAGGTTACATTATAGCCATCTCATTTGAAGTTCTTGGATGTTATGGTTTATTCATTTAAATTTTTAATCTCTTCTCCCATGCAGCTTTTGCTTGATGATGGATATGAGCACATAATCACGTTGTCCCAGGTGTCTGGGGAAAGTGAACGGTCAACTTTGGCATATGCACTTTTACAAATATTTCGTCATGAGCGGAAAGAAGCAGGACTCTTGTGTGCTTTGAATGATAAAGAGATAGAAAAAGAAGGTAACTGCGTTGATTGTAGTTCTGATTGGATAGTTTACCCTAAATAGAATATAAATGACCTTGTTTTTTGGGGGGGAATTTTTGCTTTAGAGTTATAGTTTATGTCTTTTGCTTATTTTGCGTTTTTGTTGGTGGAAGCTGTTTTCTTGTTAATGTATAGTAGAGGATTGAAATGTATGATGACATTATACTGATACAAACTATTTTATGTTGTCTGAGAACTACTGGTAAAAGAGATTGTGATGAAAATCATGGATAAATTTGCTAGTGTATTGCCAGAGAATAGCACTGATGGGAAACTTTCATATTCAATTTTTTTTCTCCAGATGAAGTTTCCACCCTTTTCAGGGCAGGCTCGCTTGCTACAACATTAATGGTGCAATACATGAAAATGACATCCACCAACTTTGTTCATAAAGCAGTTAAAGAATCTGTGCAGAAGATTGTGGAGCTCAAACAGTCATGTGAGGTGAGTGTCAAGAGTTGTCTGGAATATAATATGAGATTATACACATCTGCATGCAGTGTCAAGGTGAAATACATCACCATGCAGATCTTGACATAAAATCAGTAGAACTTATTTTGTTCGTGTATAATTCTTCATGCTTTTTAAAAAAAAAAAAAAATTATATATCTTCCTTGAATTTACTATTTTGAAATTTGTTGATACTAGTTATGTAAATAGCGTAGAAATAAGAGGGACAATGTATAGCTTTTGACCTTATGTAAAAAAAAAAAAAAAAAAAATTGTCACAACGATTGAAATGCAAAAATTGCTTGGAAAAATAAGTGGCATTTATCAGTTTTGTAAGATCATGCATTCTCTATAATGAGATAATATTACATGCATGCAAAATTAAGTGAAATCAAAAACTTCCTATCCAGTCAGTTCATGTGAACATTAAATTGATTCTTCTCTCAGCTTGACCCCAAATTCTTGGAAAATACGACGGACCAACAACCCAATTCTGAGTTTTTTGTCAACTTATTGACAGAGGTTGTGGATTCTATCTTTGCATCGGTGGAGGCTTGTCCAAAGTAATTAGCTTATCTCCATGTCTTTCGCATAGTATATCTAGATATTAGCAAGATTTATCTTACAGTCATTAATTTACTCCAGGTTTGTTTTGTCTTATGCCGAAATTGATTTCATGAAGTAATTCTGTGTTGATGAAGATGATGAACAACTTGATTTGAGAATTGCACAATTTTTAAATTTCTTATTCGATACCCTGACAATTTTATTGTATTCCACTATAATAATATTGTAGTGACACTGAAACGAGGACAAGGAAACAAGTATTTTCTTGTCATTTTTTAATGACTGTTCTGTTTCATGAGAAAGTTTTCCATTCTTTCAGGACCTTGCGTTATGTGTGCAACTGCCTTCAAAAGAAAGCAAGAACAAAATGGCCCTCAGATGATACTGTAAAGACGCGTGTCATCAGGTAGGTATTTTCTTAGTTTGGTGAAGTGGAATAGACGATCTCATGAGTTTCTGAGAGCTAGAATAAACACTAACACTATGTTCAGTTTTGCATTGACACTGAACTCCATCTCATCCACTCATATTAATGCTCCTGTGCCAGGCCCCTCCTTTGCCTTTAACCCTAGTTTTGGACTCTCTATATTCTTTCATTTCCATCACCACCTATGAGTTCTAAACCACATCCACATCTAGATCTAGTTTTGTGTTCTTCTTCTCAATCACTGGATCTAGTGTGAGTTGGTGAATTACCATATATAACCACTTCACTTATGGTACTGATCATCTAGATCTAAATTCTTATTTTGCTTGAATGCTTGCTTCATAAGACGTTCAAAATCTCACCCTTACCCCTGAATCATGATTTAGTATAATTTTTGTATTTGTCTTAACTTTTCTGGACTGTTTAGAAATGATTTAAGTAGAAAGTCCATGGATTCAGCTTAAAATACTAAATTATATATATAGCGCAACTCTATAATTTTGTACAAGTATCTAACTAATCATTCAGAAAGGGCACTCTGGCATTGTTTCAAATAACTCGCATTCTGTATCCCAACATCACATTATATTCACAGGCTTTTTCTTTCATAAAAATCAAGGGAATTTGGATAGAAAACTTAATAGACAGAATTGGTGGTTTTGTTTTAATGTTTTTCTGTTCTTATTTTATTATTATTTTTTTTTATTTTTAACTCCGCAGCGGTTTCATTTTTCTTCGTCTTCTGTGTCCTGCCATTATAAACCCCAAGTCTTTCAATTTAGTGTCCGGTAAGTCAATTGAATAGTGATGAATCTAAGAAGCAACTGATGAAGGCTTAAATTCTGCCATTTTTGGGATATGTGGGTATAAATTATGGGAGGTAAGCAAAAGACACTAAAGTTGAATGGTGTATCCAAGGCAGAGTAAGTCCAGTGATAAAGTGTTACTTTACAAATAAAGAATCAATAGCCACATTTTTAAGGACAGCCTAATAGAAAAGGTTTGTCTTGATATTTCTGATACTGGAATCACTGATGAAAATATATAGTTTACTGTTTAACAGATTCTTTTTCTTCTTTCAGAAAATCCCTCCGAAACTGCAGCAAGAACACTCAAACTTGTGGCCAAAGTTTTGCAAAATTTAGCCAATCTTGTTGATGTGGGTCCAAAGGTAAAAGTGTCTTTATCTTGAAGGAATAAACTTTTCATTTTTGGGGGGTAGAAATTTGACTTTATTATTGTTGTTTAGCACTTGCTTATGAATTTTTGATGTGAAGTAATTTATAAATATATTTCAATCGCTATCAAATTTAGGCATTATAGATACAAGGAACTTCTTATTCTTTCTTTCTTTTTTTTTTCTTTTCCCCCCAACCAGAAAACAGATGTAGTATTTATTGTTTCTTTTTTTTTTTTTTTTTAAATTTGTCTTAAATTGGAAAATAATGATAAAGATCTAAGAACTTGCCATAAGTGCAGTTCAGTTTAATGTTTTAAAGGCGTTATCGCCTGTGAGCTGCTGACAGTGCCTTATGATCACAATTGAAATAACAGTGAGCTACTCCCAGCAGGTCAAGCATTCACGTCACTTCCGCCACTTGCAACAACATTTGTTTTTTCAATAACATTTGTATTTGTCTACTGGTAGGTAAAAGTTGGATTTGATTGCTTAAATGTGACTTAGCCTTTGTAGAATTTTTTTTTTTTTTTTGGTTAGACTATTTACACTAGAACTGAACAGATAGCATATTGTAATGATATGATTAGCAACAAAATTGAAAGGCATATGTGCTGCATATGTGGAATGAGATGGACTCATTTTGTGTACTGCATTAATGGCATGAGAACAGAAATTTGTTGAATTCTTCTCTTCCTTTTTTTCACTCTTTATCTTTCAACACAGTTGTGAAAACATAAGAGCAGTTACCACAAATACTGTTACGAAAAAAGCCACATTCATCTGTCTTTTCTTTGCTTCCCAAAAATGTTGGAAACTTTTTTGAAAAGTTTTGATTTTATTGATGCTTTTGTGATGAGCATCTGTTGCATTTAGTGCCTTCTGAAACCCCTCCGGGACAGCCAGGAAACCTCCACAGAGATTAAAAGTGAATGTATAATACATAACAACACTCCAGGGAAAAGGAATCTGATGAGATTTTAAAAGCTTGGAAAGTATATCATATCTGAGAACGAGGTCCTGAGACGGGTAAAGAGTCTCTTTTTAAAAATGACAAACAGAAGCAACAGAGGTAGACCTGTATTTGGAAATAAGCATTGCAACACAAATTTTCTTCTCTGTGAATTATTTGTAAAATCTTGTTATCTCTTCAACCAGGAGGCTTATATGGAAGTTGTACAACCATTTGTGAAGAAAAACAGGGACAAAATGGTCCTTTATTTAGATGAACTGTCAGTAAGTTGTAATTTATCATGTTCGTTGTTGTTCTTATTGTTATGACCTTTCTTTTTACAATACTGTTTCTGGTTTTTCAGAAGAATTAAATTTGCTGCATCTGGAAAATATCAAAATAACATTTCTTTACATCACTCAAGTTACCTTGACTTAGATTCTTTTATTTTGTCCTTTTTTTTTTAAAAACATATATACTGTATTTCTTTACTTGTATAATTGTATTGTTGTATTGTTCATGTCATTTTGCACTTCACCAATGTAGTGATAGTTGGGCATCATCAGTAAAAATGTGTTTGATAGTTTGTGATTGGCTTCTCATGCGCTGACCCTCTTCACCGAAGTTTAGCCATTGGTTTTTAATTCTTTTTTCATTTCCCTTCTGCCTGCACCAGAATGTTCCAAAAGAGCCTGTAGTCCATGAAATTTTGTCTGGGGATCCCGCACGAGAGCTTGCAACAATCCACCAGTTATGTGATACAAATCTTGAGGCCTTGAAAGGCCTTATACCAACCCAGGTTTGTTACAAGCATAGAAATGAAATATTGAATTATGAATCATGTTCTTTGAAGATCTTGGGCATGTAACAATCAGTCTGCATGTTTAAGACTGTAGAATTCATTTTGCTGATCTAATGAACTTTCATTGATAGGAGAGAGATAAGATTTAGTGATAAAATATGTGAACACTGTAGAGGTTTAGTGAGGAATCTTAATTCCTTCTGGCATACTGGAGAGTTCTTAGAGCTGATATTAGCTCACCCTTTTTTGAAGACAGCCCAGGGTATCATAGCTGAGGTGGAAATTTTTAGTCCAGCATTAACAAGTATAAATTAATAGGGTTTATCTTATTTAACAACTGGAACACTTGTCATAATAAAATATCAATAAATAGACATACAGAAAGTTTGAATGTCATTGGTTTAATTTTGATGTTGATTACATAATGGACTCCAAACTATTACACCTTTATAGACAGTCATGCTGTTTGATATTTTATATTTCATTAGCTTAGAAAGTCATTACAATTTCTTCAAGGGAAATCGTAAGCAGTATGTGGTCTCTGACTTGTGATTTCTGCTTCCTTAGCATGCTACTTAAATGTAAAGTTATATTGAGACCCATATTTTTAACAGATATTCGTAAAGTTATATTGAGACCAATATTTTTAACAGGTATTCATCTTATCCGCAGGCATCCACAAGGAAAATTGTCGTCGTTACAGAAATGTTGACAAATCACAAAAAGAGATATCTGGGAGACACGTGACACAGGGAGGATGTCTCCCTAGTGAACAGTGAAATAAATTGATACACGTTAATTTCAGTCATAGTACATACAGACCATAACAGATGGTTCTGTCAGATTGACACCTGTTAGCTTTGGAAATCAGGACGTTTCATATCCTCCTTGCTTTGGTGTTAGACGAAAGTCAGTGATAGGTAATTAGTCATGAAGCAACTTACATGTAACCTTTGTGAGTGATGCAGGCTTCGGACAGATGTGGTCCTCAGGGCAACTTTGTATCAAAGATATATTTTAAATGGGAGGGTCAGCCCTGAAATTTTTGTGCTACATTCAAAAGCAGTGAATACTGACAGTATTCTTAAAGCTATGTGACAAATCTTGAGCAATAGAAGTGATTGTTTCAGTTAGAATACACAGTAAATGAAGGAGAACCATTTGCACTCTGCAAACGTCTTTTTTTCTTTGAGTCACTAGTCAAATGTTCCATTGGCATGGGACTGCAGAGAGTACCCATAACTTTATGGTGTTGATAAAATTTAAAATATTTGACCCAGTGCCTTGGTAGCTGGTCCATGGCAGAAGTTTCTACAGGTTTGTGGATTGAGCTGAATTTGTGAAAAGTGAGAGATCACTTCAGTGTTTGTTTTGAATATGCATTAAGCGTTATTCATTCATTCTGACTTAAGCATTCCTCAATCAAAATCCATTCGTTATTCAAATACCCCAAAGAGATATCCATTATTCTTTGATTTACACAGATACATTGTGTTCATGACAAATTATTCCTTCCTCCCTTTCCCCCTTGCCACTAAACCCAACCTCTGAGACTTGTTATCAGACTGTGGGACCGAAATTGCCTATTTTAAACTGGGCACATTTAATGAGCAAAATTAATTGCATTCACCAGTTTGAATTATATGTTTGTGAATGATCAAAAACTTCCTCTTTATGGTTTCATCAAGCTTGGTGCTTGAGAGTAAAACTGTACAGTTAAAGTTATGTAAATACTGTGTCTGTTTAAGTTTTGTAATTAAATACTTTTGTTTTGCTGTTATCTCAGCATTTGCTGTGTGTTCATCTATCTCTACAAATTTCTGAGTATTGACATTAAGATGTCAAACTAGTTGCCATAAAAAAAAAAAGAATGTAATTGAAAAAGAAGTGTCCTTGTTCTTTAAGAAATAAACATATTTAAAATTGTTTTTATTCAATGATTCACACTTAAAATGAGCATTGGTCCAGGCTATCTGAAGTTGTAATAAATTAAAAGTGCAATATACAGATAAGTGTATAGATATAAGCTCTTGTCAGATATATTTATTGGATTCTTCTTGTCACATGAAGTGAAATTATTTTAAATATCTTTATCAAAAGAACTCATCATGAAGAACCTATTTTAGCCTATATTTTTACTTGTTGTGGTTTTTGTGATGGATGTGTAATACTGATGTCAGAAAAGATGACAACATTCTAGAGGGAGGTTAAAAAAAAAATAGTGGAAGTTATTGACAGAACTTGCTTATGCAGGTGTAAATCTTCATATCTTGATCACTGGATACTTGTATGTTCAGGGCTAATGTTTGTCTTGTGAATTTCACTCCATGGTTGTTGATATTTAATCCCACTATCCTAGATTTTGATGTGAAGAGTCTACTATTTAGTATGCAAATTTTTGCCTCTTTCAGATCTTTTTAGACTTTTTAGCTCTTCAGCTAAGAGTTTTAGAATCACAAGTTTTATAGTGCCTATGTTGCAAGGAAACAGTGACAAATTGACAACATATTTTTTTTTTTTTTCCCCCTTTTTTTGAGTACAGTGGAGTCTAAATAATTCGAACTCTTATAAGTTGAATTTCTGCTTAATTCGAATATTCCTGGAAGCTAGTTTTTTTTTCCCTTATTTTGTCCTTAGTAAAAATAGTCTTTGTAATTCGAACTAAGTTTATCCTGCTCCTCATAATTCAAATTCGGGAATTCCAAGTCCTCACAGCACTAAGACACACTAACATGGAAACCAAAATTTACTTGTTGAATGGTCTCTGTTATTTCACCCACCCATTCTGCACCACCGCAGTGTTCCCCGAAACATGCACTGACATCTCGATCTGTTTCAACAAAGTACGATGCGCTATTGATCGGTATGTGATATCATGGCACTGTGTTGTATATGTGAAGGACAAAGACTGACTACTGACCTGACACATAGGCCTAGTATGACCTGATGAAAGCAAACTCCGCCTCATGAGACTGACCACTGACCATCGGTTTCAAAACAACCATGAATGAACACTGACTGAACAATGGATAGACCTATTAATACCCCACCTGACACCAATGACAGTGAGATGGTTGATTTCGGTAGACATGTAATACATGCACTCCCTCTATCTCCACCCATTGTTGCTGTCTTCAACTAGATCTAGCTCAAAGCTAGTGAAGCACAGCAGTGAATGTCAAGTCTATTGAAGTGATGTGATCATACCGACCAATAAGCTAGATCTACATTGTAGTTTGTAGCTCAACACTGTGCATTCTTTAGATTTTATTCATATCCCTTTAAATTTAAAAATCAAGCCCCCAACACATTAATTTAGAAACTTTCTTACTATAGAGATAATAAAATTGCTGATAAGAAACACAAACTAAACAACCTAGATCCAGGTAAAATTAGAGCAGGCTGAAAGTTTAGTAGTTTTTAACATCAAGAGAAGAAACTATGTGATAGACTTTGTATTTATTTTATTTGACCTTAATGTAATTCGAACTTGCTTAATTCGAAGTCAGTTCTTTTTCCCTTCCACTTCGAATTAAGAAGATTATATTGTATGTACTTTATTCTTAGAACTCACATATATATTTATGAGGCATTTGGAACTGAAAGTAGCACTTAGTGATGATGTTGATAGTTTTACCCATGGCTTTTAAGAGTTCATTATTTTCATGCAGTGAAACCTCATCCTCAGTGACAAAGGGAACAATGAGAGCTATGGTAAAAACGACCAAATTTCAAATCCCTGTTTTCTTGCTATATACATTGTATAATAAATTACTGGGAAAGCAACGACTAATAATGGAAATGTCAGTAATAAAGAGCATTTCTGTGTGGACACGGCTGATTCTGGTAGCCTTCTGAGTTCAAGTCACTGCCGTTTTTTACCGTTTTTCACTGTTTTCCTACTCTGATACCAAAATATTTCTTTTTTTTTTTTTTTCAGAAAAGGTTAAATTGAGGTTTTGTGAAAAAAAAAAAAAATTTAGTATCTTACTTGGAAAGTTGTTAAAAATGACCAAAAAACAGCTGTATATCTTCGTTGCCCGGGACGACGTCCTATTCATTTGCCCTGGTCGCAAAAAATATATTTAATGGCTCATATCTGAACTTCTTAAGTGTCAGTATACGCTAAACGTCTTTAGGAAATCGATTATAGTGAAAACCCAAAATAAGTAGGTAGGTCCAAAATTGGCTTTGAGAGCCTCTAGCTCTGTTTGAATGCTCGCGATTGTTAGCCGGGTTTTCACGTGGGCCCACATGTCTTGCATCCAGGACAAATAAGTCCGAAGTTATGGTCGTTTTCAACTGTTTTATGACTGAGATACCAAAATTAAGATTTTTCCCCCACAAAACGAAAATTCAGCCTGTTCTGACCTGAAAAAAAAATTTAAAAAATTGGTATCTCAAGTCAGAAAATAGTTAAAAACAGCCATAACTCGCAAAGGCTCAGTGCACCTTTGACTCATTTGCCCTGGATGCAAGACATATGTAATGGGGTTTTTGCTCAAAATATTTGATTTCTAATTTCTGTTTTCTTTTAAATGTGGGGTCTCTGTTGAATATAAAAATGGTATTAAAAATATATGTCTATTCTAAGATGTTGGGAGGGTGGTCAAGCAAAGGTTGACTTGCCCCTCTGCCATCCAGGCTCTCGCTCATTTGGGGCTCTTTACTCAGTGATAGATTATCACTATTTTGCTGGGTACGAGCAAACTGCATATAGGAGACGTTTACTATCTCCTTCACCAATATCAGGAGCCCCAGTGCCAGGGTGAAATATGCCATGTTTCTGCTTTTTCAGAGTGTAATATTATCTGTCACAGGGAGGGTAAAAGCACTCTTTGTTTTGACTAAGGAAGACATGTTGGCCATATACAGCCCTCTCTGGACCCTAAAAGGACTCCACGGAAGCCCTGCTCCTGATGGGGGTAGGGAAGCAAAAAGAGAAAAAAATGGTAGTAGCGGCACAGGAGAAGGCAAATAAAGGCAAAGAAATCATGGAAAGAGGTCTAGTAGGTGAAACAATGATGTTTTGGAGTAAAAGTTGAAAGTCTGATCAAAAGCTCATTACAGCAGTTTTTTTAGTGAGAAGCCTCCGTTTTTCTCAAAATGCATTTTTTTTAGCACAAATATGCTATCTACTTTTTTGTTTTATGGAGCTATTGCCATGAAATTTGGCATGAATGTAGAACAAAACAATATCTTGTCAGAATGGATTTTCCATATCATTTTGTTTTTGAGAAATTTGAGATTTTAGGGTCAAATTTTTTAAAAATCTGTGACTTTTTCACATACCAAATTTAAAAAATTGTAGATAAAAAACTAAACATTCTATCAAAAATCAGTTCTGACAAAATTTAGATATGGAATGGTTAAATATGTACACAAAATTATAAGCACATTGGTTGGTAAAGTTTAGAGACTGTCGAAGGTAAAGTTTCGCAATACTGTGTAGCAAAGTCCAAGATGGCAGCTGTTGCCATGGCAACCATAAGTGATTTAGAATTTTCTTTATTGTTTTCCTCTACTTTGACCGTATCGAATTCGATGGTAATGGTTAAAATCATCTCCCCCCAGCAGTTTCCAAAATGATTCCCAGCATACCATCCCATAAAACCAACTATTGTTGGACTGAAATACCAAATTATTTTGTTTTCCACAAAAAAAAAAAAAAAAAAAAAATTCGACATTTTTTAACCTGAAACTCACGATCACCAGAAACGACTTGCGATTCATTTGCTCTGGGTGCAAGACATATGGTATGTGACTTGTGCTACACACAGCTTTACTGATAGGGGAAATAACTATTCGAAAAATATATATGTAGGGGTGTTATTGTTATTTTCTGTCACAAATATCACCGACTTAAAACGTCTGTATACCGGTATCTGTCAACACTGAAAAATGAGGAATATCGAGAGGATTTTGTCATAGCACTAAATGTCATGATTCAAAGGTTTTATTATTTTAGATTTCTTCTCTTGCCAGCAGTTATTAAAACAAAGATCTCATAATCAGACGTGTAAAATTCATAATGTGGCAATCCATATTTTTCTTGTCATTTTATGTTTTGCATAAGATCGCTTCAGTAAAGAATGGAATGATAGTTTTGTTAATAGATGAAATTGGAGATCTCAGTCTGACACCTCAGAGGAACTGTAAAGGAAGAAATGGATGTACTGTATTACCAATAGCTGTCACAGAATATAAGATTCTTCTAATTTTTTTTTTTTTTTCTATGTAAATAAAATATTTGCTAAAGTGTCAAATAATTTTATTCATGTAATCTTTTTGTCGCTTTAAGTTATGAGCTTTGAAAACTAAGCATTGGAAATTTGTCTACATGTTATCAGTGTCAAAGTAAAATATATACTGCCATTATAGAGAATTGCTATTCTTGAAAATCCAATCTAGGTGATTAAACCTATCAAAACGTTGCGATGAAGCCGATTGAAGGAAGATATAATATGGTCACTCATATGGAAGTGAATCAAAGTGTGTGATTCTGAATAGTTGGATGTACATGATTTTTTTTTTTTTCTTTTTTTTTTTTCTGTAAATGCCAGTGGAGTGTACTTTTGTGGAAAGAACAGTTATTTATGAATATTGATTTTAATTTCACTGTTTAAAGTTCCTTATGCCATGTCTTTTTGAATTGTAAAACAGGTAGAAATTTCTTAGATTATGGATTTTTTTTTTTCCTTTATTGGCTATTAAAATTAAATTATGTAGATCTTAAGTAAGCCTCATCATGAAATTATTTTCTGGAGAAGTGAGTAAAATTGTTAACATCCTGAAAGTGTGGATGGTTAAAAGATGGTTCTACCACAAATGTTAGTGCTGTAGTGTAGGTTGTTAAAGATGACCACTTTCAGGAAGAAGCTACAGTTGAATTATATTAGGCTTTGTATGAGATATTTTCAAAGGAAAAGTGTAACATTGTTTGATATGAGAACAGCAATAGGAGCTTAACATATTTCCTGAGCAAAAACTATATTAAACCTGCAATTGATTCCTTGCTCTTACAAGGTGCATGTAAGACTTGCAAATACACAGAAAAAAAAAAAAAAGGGAGTGAAAGAGCTGGTTTTGAGAAGACTGTGAAATATAAATATATCTCATTTCTTTTAATTCAGTGATGAAAATAATGTAGCTTTGTTTATCGTATCAGTAGTTATTGTGAAGAATTCCTACCAAATTCAGCTGCCATTGAAACTTACGAGGCAAATACTCTTCATTATAGAAGAGACCCAAATCACATACATTGTTATACATGTAAGAACTGTGGTCCAGTTTGTTACTGACAGGACACTTCTGTTATTTTGTTGAATTTTCCTGGTCAGAAATCATTTTTTATTATTATTTTTTTTTTTAAATTGACAATATCTTTCTCATCTGCTGTAATTTATATATCATAGAATTCACTGAAATTTATTTGTTTGAAGCTGGGCAAGATTGGCTGCACATTTCAGTCCATTAGTTGTTCAAGACAGCTAATGCATTTTTCTGTCATTTACATTGTGGAATACCCATGTAAAAGTTATGGAACTAAGCAAATATGCGCTAATTGAAAACCAGGCATTTGATTCAAACTCAAACATGCTTCCACCCTTCTGTCAGGATCAGAATTCCTGTAAATCTTCTTTCTACTGCAGCAGCAGTTTTAGTTTAGCGCGAGAATTCAGTGTTACTGTCTGCAATATATGCCTTTTAGTGTCTTATGCGTAACACAAAAAGTGATGGAGATTTCCTGAGCGACATCCAACAATAAATAAATACTGAAGATTCTCTTGTCTTTCATTCAAAACAATGCTTGTGTTTAGCACATTGCACCAAATAAATCATTTGCTGAAACCAGACAAAGAATTTAAGCACATTTAAATTCACTATGTGCCATAAGGTTCAAGTCTCGGAGAATAACAATATAGATGTCCCAGTGACCATCTGTTTCCTTGATGAGCACTGGGTAATTGAGACTGTGCCCTCTGAATATGCAAAGATAAGAAGGAAATGGAACTTGTCTAAGCATTGAGAGAGCTCAACCAAATCGCGTTTTTCATTGCTGGATATTTTTTGTACATATATTGAGACCTGTAGCAATTTGGTGAAATTAAAAGCATTGCTCTGCATTGCTACTGGAAGTATGAATTTCATACTCTTTACTTCTAGTTCTAGGCCTATGGATGCTATGCGTAATGTGTTGTAAAGTTGTCCTCCTTTTCTTTTTTTATTTTAGCTGCAGTCCTCCAACCATTAACTGTGGATATTATTTTGATTCATTGAAAAACAAATTTTTTAAATCCCTGCATTGCGACCAATTTTTTATTCCACTATACAGCACTGATTTTGTCTTGTTTAGTTAGCCATTGCATCATCGCACTAGGCTTTTTCAGAGTCATATATTCATATTGGCTATGTAATTAGACAGGCCTTGGATGTCTTTACTGGAAGCCCTCTCCCCGTCAGTGCTTTTCCCTTACTCTTTCTGTTATAGTCTCTCTCCATATTAGTAGTACTAGTAGGCCTAGAATAAGATCTAAGTCAATGTATATTTGTTGAGGAAAGGGGCCAGGCTGATCATCATTGCTATTCAATCTTTATGTCTCAGAGCCTGATTCTGGCTCACTCACATATTCTGACTTAGAAGCATCATCACCAGCCTCCTCATCCAACATAATATTTGCACATGTATTTAGATCAAAAAGCGACAAACAGTGGCATTTCTCAGACATTTTGGTGCGATTGTAGACATCCAGGAAATGATTGTTCACATTTCTGACTTTCATTGTATGTAGAGGTCAACTGTAGTCGCAGCAGTAAAGACACTACCAATAAAAAAGTGCATGTCTATCATAAAAGTATATCATACAACATATAGGAATTGGTGAACTGTGGTAGGGGGTGATTTCTATACCATACTTGGTGTATTATGACAGTGCAACTTACAGATTTCTATTACGTACAGGTACATCATGGGGATGAAGGGGTTAAAAAAAATGTTTCTCATATTAGGGCAACTTAATGAGAAAAGACGTATGGCACAATAGTGGTTTCCAGTCTGTAGATCAGTAGAAGGAGAAATTATTTTACCAGCATATTTTTCTTCTCTCTCTCTCTCTCTCTCTTTTTTTTTTTTTAAATTAAGCATGTGTTTTAAAGATTGCCATATGTATTGCTCAGGTTATACATGTATGTAAGAACAATGCTTTATTCAATTTCATATTATCAAAAGTACATGTATCTGTGTCATTCATGATTGTATTGATGCACTTAGACAAATTCTTCTTTTTCACTTTTTATCTCTTTATTGTAGTACAATTTCTTGATGGTGGCTTTGTTGTGAATGAATATTTATGATGTGAGACACACAAAGAGTTATGCTCGATTATCAGACAGTGGGAGTATATGGGGCTCAGATGCACAAACTATAAATGTTTTTTTTTTTTTTTTTAGTTTTATTTGTCTTGAGCAGTGTTTAACAAATTCATGTAGAACCAGTCCTGTTTTAATTTTTTTTTTTCCCCCCCCACATTGTTAATTGTGAACAGTGATAAAAACATGTCTGATAATTAGACTCACTGTGGCAGCACTTTGGTGTTAAAACCAACCACTTGTCAGTCAAGATGATAGATAAGACATAGCTTTCTGTGTTTGTATCATTTTTATCAAAATATATAAATATAATAAATGTATGCATATATATCACCATGCTACTTTGTGCATGTCGGATACAACACTTACATTAGTTCTGTCCATATATTATATGTTTGTGAACAATGAACAAGAAGGCATTTCAGACAATTAGTCATGTACAAAATTTGCTCAAGGGCTTTCCTGTATACATGTACATATATATTTCAAAAGTATTGAGCAAAAAGATTCAACAGAGCTATCACTTCTTCATAGTACTGGCATTTTCACTCTTCCAGTCCTCATCATTCAGAAAGAATGAAAATTGCATGTAAATTTTACCAGTGATCATTTGTGATTCATGACAAAATATATTCCATTTTTTTTTTTTTTTAAAGGGGTAGTGCAACGTCACGGACTGCCTATGCTATTTCTTGTAAAACAATAAACTTCTAGTAGCCAAAAACA
>JBCAUA010406451.1:0-18026 GCA_038406235.1 Peronia verruculata | reverse complement strand
TCCTTGACATGTGGGTGGAAAAGTCTTTTTTTTTTTTCTACTTAACTTGGAAAGATACTACATAATTATATCATCTCTCAACAGAGAAATAATCATTCAGCTAATTAACAAAAATTGTATATTTTATTTTTTTTGTATAATGTATTTTCTTTGATGTACAATATATGGTCTGGTGACTATAATTTTTTTTTTCTTCGTTGACAAAAGTCTAACTGGATCATACTGATTTCAACTGTCTAATTTTCCATTTCAATTGAGGATTGCCACTTAATGATTCAGGATGCTTGATAATGTGGCAGATATCACAGACAAGCAAGGATATTCCTCCTTGATAACAAAATGTCCATGCTATCAATACATATACATGAGCGTATATGGAAATAGTTAATACTGTAAACATTCTTTTGGCAACAAGTTCTGTTTTACAATGTACAAAAAAATTGTTGTGTAAAAACATGCCTGCTAAATGATTTGAGTATCCTAAAATTTTTTCACGATACATTACATTTATTTCTTATAAGATCAGAACTATCTCACAACTGTTTTAAAAATGTGAACTTAGCTTCAGTAATGACAAAAAAAAGTCAGAATTCATGATCTATATCATTTATCATCTGAGTCTACTGGTCAAACTCCCTCTATCTTATGCCTCTTACTGAAGAGCTCAGCCAGTAATCACTGGCAACAAAACCAAATATTAAAAAATCTAATCATTTATCTAAAACATTTCAAACCTGATTATATATCTAATCCAAAGTTTCAAAAATATCCCCTGACTTTTTGTGACAAATTTAATACAGGTTTCAGATGCCCAATAGTCGTGTGTATATCCTTGATTATTTGTGATTGGCTTTAAATTTAGTGAAATACAAATCAAGAACAACTACAACAACAAAACTAATTTTAAAAATTAATCATATAATTAACACTGCTTTCGTTCATGCTGGAGTTTCAAATAAAAATTGTCATCATTTAACTTAAAATTTTGCATTCTTTTAAATACTCTTTTAAATACTCTCAAAAGCTGCCCTGATCGAAACAGATGAAACACAGGATCTGCTCCAGTTACAAATGTAAACTATGTACAGACTAGAAAAAATAAATACTAATACTTGATGTATCCCTGATACATGTACACATGGAACAGGTGGTTAGGTGAAGCATGCAGTAATATAAAAAAGCATAATGAATTCAAGCCAAAAATATTCACAACAAACTACTACAGAAACAACTGAAGTTTGATAAAAGTAAAAATAGAAATGATACAAGTGTTAACAAATTTATAAAATACAGTGCACAAATACAAATCAGGGATGTCTGTCTCCATGAACAAGCAGGAAAGTTCCTGGCATACTCTCTAACAGCATGTAAAAGTGAAGTATATTGCTAGTATATAATACCAGATTTGGGGCCAAGAGAGAAATTAGTGGCAGCCAAAAAGTAGGAAATCCTACTTAAAGTAGGAAATTTGACATCCCTGACAAATAAACAGCAAGTGCAGTATTTTGCTAGAAACAATAGCTTTTGTTGCTATGAAAATCTTAGATATACCCTTATCGTTTCCTTTCAATAGCATTTTCTTGAAAATGGCTGTTTTTTCAAATGCTTGATTCAAAGATGGTTACCTTGATGTTATACATCAACAGCTGCATAACAGAAATAAAAGATGACTTCAAAGATAGTTTAACACTTGTTATGCTACAACTTAGTGAAGACTGGAGCCAAAACAAATGTTTAATAATGGCTGTGAAGTTCCTTTTCATGGACAGAAAGATCACCAATATCAACGACCTCATCATTACATGGCAGTTTTAGGATCTAGATCTAGGTAAACTGTGACAACCACTGCTTTCCAAACTGAGAGATGTTTTTGACAAATAAATGACACTACACTGAAAATGTCAATGTATCAAAAATACACACAAAAAAAAAAAAAAAAAAATTTTCTTGAATAAAAATTCATAAATGGATCTGAAGGACAAAAATGAGGGAAGGTTAAAAAAAAAAAAAAAAAGTGAATTTGAAAAAAAAAAAAATGCCTGGCATTTTCTAAAACTATTTCTGTGGATACTGAAAACACATCAACTGTGTCAGTCATAGCTGTGATAACAAAAAGATGAACATATCGTTAACATATCAACACTGAAAGCAGATAAAGCATAGAATATATATGTAATATGTATATGTATAACATTTGCAAATAAAAAAAGAAAAGATACAAGCCAAGAATCATTAAAAAAAAGGTGCATAAAGAGTAAAGCAGTGGGGGAAAAAAAGTAGGCAGGACAGAAAGTCTTTAGATCCGATATGAAAGCACCAAAAAAGAATAAAGAGATTAGGAGATGAGCGTTACAAAAATTAAAGCTGTTGGCTACATGAGCATTTCACCAACTTCTCCCACATCAACAGAAATAGATATGGCAATTGAAAAAAAAAAAGAAAACTAAGCATGCACAAACAAACAAACAGAAATAATAACAAGGGCCAATTGCCAATTAGTATTTACTTACATCAAAGTTGTGTATTGCAAAAGCATCACTTGACCACAGAAAACAAAACAAAAAACTTAAAATTTCTGATTTCAAACAACATGATTCATACGGTCGCAATCTTGTAAAGATTTCTTTGGCATGAAAGATATCTAGTGATCCTCCATTCAAGACCTCAAACATCAAATTTTTCTGCATTTTGCTGTAAATTCGCATCATGCCTGAAAAAGTGGATGTTTAAATTACAACATCCTTGTGGTCAAAGTGAAACTAAAATACAGATGAAGCCTTTACAAGTCAAACTAGCAAGAAGTGAGAAGCAGTAAAATTAATTCTTGTGTCATGTACAGCAAATTAAACTATCGATGCATACCAGCTGTATGCATATGGTTATACTTTAAACATATCTCCACTGGCATTGCCAATAAACTTAAATCAAATCTTTATCACTGAGCAATTCGTGTTGAGCTAATTTGCACTGACTAAACAAGGTTCATGGGAAAAAAGTTACACATGACTTTATTAGTGTTAAAAAAAAAAATAATAATAACAATAATAAACAGTCCATTTTGATTGAATTCATGCCATTTGAATTGACATCTGCTTTCAGAGACATTGTCAGAGTTGTTTTACTGCTGTGTTAAAATGCTGCTATATGTATTTGGTTTTTAATCTTCGAAAAAAAAAAAAAGCAAACTGTCCAATAAACTACTACAGTAACTGAGCATTGTACACAGCATGGGCGGCAAGAGAATTCAACTAAATGGCACTGTAACAAAGCTTTGCTTTTCAGTTCTCGGTACAAGTACAGCAGGTATTAAAATCATACCTATCACAACTGTGATTCATAAAAAAAAACATATACAACTTTGTTTTACAAATCTGTAAAACAATACCCAAAATATGATAATAAAGACATGCATGCAATTCACCACGAAATTAAGGAAACTTTCAAATTATAAGCAAATCAAAGCAAAGTGAATTTGTTTTTTCTTAAGTTGCAAAGAGTCCATTTCTTTAACCATTACTGGTGTTGTTCTTATCTTCTGTCAATCAATGGCACTGAAAAAGGACTATGCATATGACTTGGCAAATTTTTGTTTCATCTTCAACCAGTGATGCTCATTTTTGCCTGATTGAATTGATTTATATAATTGTGTCTTCTTATTGATAGCTTGAATTCAATGTCAGTGTATAGTGAGTTTCCCAAACATGTGTAAAATATGTGCAAAAGCACTTTGTAAAAGAAGGCTAAGTCATGATGCTATTGCAAATAATGTGAGTTTGTGTTCATAGGATAAATAATCTCAGAAAAACAAGCTTTTTATAAAAGATCTTTCTCTTTACAACAAAGCCATTCTAAGATAAATTCCTCTGGATGATTGAACTTCAACATAAACTTTAATTTAGAGCAATTCTTTGATTGATGAACCCTTTCCCTTTTTTTGTAATATGCATAAAATCAAATTGAACAAAACACACATGAAAAAAAAATAATTGAAAAACATAGCATTTAACGTTTCAAAAAAAAAATAAAAAATTATTAGGACTTATCACAACTTGATGATAACTTGTTAATGCTCAATTTGCATTTCAATGTTCGTTGTGACTATTTTCTATGGAGAAGAGTATGGGTACTTGTATCAATATTGCTATACATGTAAAAATATTACAAGCATGCATTGTTCTCTCACAATTTCTTTCTGCCCCAAGAGAGCCTGACAGATTTTTGACTCTCTGTCTTAAGGTTTGGATTATCCAAACCCGGGTTGATCTGGAAAATGTGTCTAGAGCTGCCGTTATCTAAGTTAGCAAACAAAATGAGCAAAACGACTTTCGTCAGCTCCCAATGGTATAATAAAACAACACTGAAAAGCTAGAGTTATATTACAGAAAAAAATAATACAGAGAACAAGGTTATTTCCAATATTCATTGCCTGAAAATACTTGGTATGATATGAATACAGGCTGCAGTTTTTTTTCTCAGTTATTGGTCATCAAAATAATGGGGATAATTTTTTTTTTCCAGACTTATTACTTTCTGTGCCAAATATCAAAGTATTGATCAAGCAGCACAAAAAAGAAAATGGTCATTTTTCTTTTTGAAATTTTTTTTTTTTTTTTTTTTAGAACTATCCAGATATATTTGTATCATAGAATTTGTATAGTATTGCAGTCTACTTATCCTGAGGCTTAATCTTTTCATACCTAGGCCTACAAGTTAAAAGTATAGTGTGGACAAGGCTGTATGCTTTCAGCATGCTGAATACATGTAGTTATTATGCAAACTTAACTCTTACAACACTGGACCTCAGTACCACTGATCAAATATCTTTTGAAATTCCTATAAAAATTCTACCCAGTTTCATTGTAGGGAGCCTCCATCTTAAACATCCCATTCTACAAAGCAAGATTATCAAAACAAATAATAAAAAATGGCATTTTTTTTTTTTTTTTAATTATTATAATGGCTTCATAATATGATTATTTTTTAATTTTTTTTTTTTTTAAATATGAAAAAATCGAAACCCCAATTTATCTTTGCCATGGAATATTTTAAAAATCAGGATGTCATACATGTGATAGCTTTTAAAAACTATGTAGACATACTGTCTGAGATTCACACTTTACTGAAGGATAACAATATAAAGGTCAACTTTTTTCTCCGTTTGCAGAATATATGTAAATGATAAACCTGCCATTCCTTTCTGTTAATATCTTATAGGGTGGTCGTTATGGGGAAAAACAGAGAATGTGCACTAAGTTGTTTCTCCACTGATAAGAAAAACAGATATTTTTACTCTAAACTGTGCACCTGATGATAGAGTAAATTTACACATTTCTGTTAGCTTTGCAAACTTTCTGGGCAAATTATTTGCTTCACTTTTTGATTCTACTTTTTAACTGTCAATGCTAAATATGCAGGTTCAAAACACATTAATGTTTGAAGGTTTATATCTGTGTGCATGTGTGTAGTTTTTTATTTTGGTGGGGCAGGTGGAGGTTTTTTTCCATCATATCCTTCCAAACCCGATGAAGGTTCAACACATGACAATGTATATAATTATGTTTAGCTTCAGAAACAAACATGTCGCAAAATGTTTCATTAAAGCAATAGACCATCTTACTAAAGAATCCTTTGGAATGAGCAAGGAGATAAAAATAAAAATTCAGTATTAAATTATATCTATCTTTCAATTTCAGTCACTGAGCAGAGATGGTACAACATAAACAATATTTAGAGAAAAATGTCATAAATCAGTGAACAAAAATTTCTGACCAAAAAGGTCCAGGCAAAGAACTTGGTTTAAAAATTGTAAGTTTTAAAAATTTTACAACTTGATTATGTCACAATAAAAAATATAAAAGATGATCATGTAGTCGATGCAGCACAAATCTCCAGGGTAAAATTCCAGCAAACTGTTTCAGTTTTCAAGAGTCATCACCATTGAGGGAGTGGCTTTTTTTCTTTGGTTAATTTTTGTTTTCTTATACACTCTGCCATATCCACAATACCCGACTAGTGCTGACCACTGCTTCAGTTTCTAACAGAAAAGAACTGAAACTGAAATAAAAATGTACCCAAAGTATAGTTTTATCATGATAAAATAACAGCCACTTGAAAGCCAGTTTTCTAAGAATTTAAATCTGATCACTTGGCACTATTTGCTTGTCCAATTAATTAAGAGAGAATGAAATAAATAAATTGGAAATTGGGTAAATCTGAATCAATGAATTTGTTTTCCGAGAAATTAATCAGCGTCATAGATATCACTTTTGTTCTAAGTTCTGATTCCACGCTCCTCCTTACCCTGTAGTCTGTGAGGTACTGTTGTACTTGAGCACTAGAAGGAATGTTTTCAAGTAAAGTAACATATACATGTGAACAACCAATGTCCGCAGTCAACAGGAAATTCCAACACTACAATACTTGGGGGGTCATCGATGTTTCAGTAAACAGCACAACAAAACCTTGCCCTCTGTCTTCATGAGTTATCACATGGATATCACATGTAAGACAAACAATGGAGGGAGAATGGAGTGTCGAGGGTATATGATGCAAATTCCTCTAAAATAAACTTGGCCAAGGTATTATAGAACTTGAAGGAGTTGTATAAGAAGATTATGCCCTGAGCTTTTCAAACAGCTAAAACAGAGGACAGTAACGTTTGTCATCCCTGATGCATGGATAACTGCATCTCGAGTTATCTAAAGTATCTCTCAGATAAGATTTTTAGAGTGCTAGGTAGTGCTGGTTTTCTTAAGGTCAGTAACTATTTCTCTACAATGGGTGAATTTGCTGTGACTTGAATGATAATAACATTTTTTTTTTTAAACGAGGTCTAGCAATTCCGTCTTGGTTTCCTAAGACAGAATTTCAACACAGTGATGTCTTTACCTGAACAAAACTGCTGAGTGGGAATGTTTTGACAAGGCAAATGTGGACGGTTTGGTTGCAAATATTACATAACATAGTAGTAATGCTTTAAGCGTGATAAGTTGTTTTCAAAACTTGCATGATATGAGTGGCATCTGGCTTGTCCCTCTATTCACTTTGTCTATTGATATTGTTGGTAGAACAACTCTGCACCTGTAACAAACGAAGAAGACTTTTTAAACAACGGTTTTGGCCATCTCGAATATTCTATAATTATGAATATGTTAACAGTTAACAAGAAACAAACAAGATTCGTGTATAGTGTGATAGAAATTAATACAGAGAAAGAAATCATAATAAAGTTTTAAAACAAAAAAAAAACAAAACAAAACAAAAAAATTTTAAAAAGAAATCCATGATTTTATTAATCATACAATGTTCCTCCCCTTCTATGAAATAAAAACAAAAACCAACAACAAAGAAGAGTGATCAGAATCTATATCAACTACACAAGAGCTACCAAGGCAATAAAGAAAGAAAAGAAAAAATAGACTTACTGGGCATGACTTTTCCAACCATGTAGGATGGGGCAGCTGATGAAATTGGAACTTGAACTTCTCTTGCAATGGAAATGGCTGGTGCCAGTGGTCTCCCTTGGTAGGCACTGGTGGGAGCTTGGGTCATGGCTACTTCTGAACCTGCAGACAATAGGAAATAGTCAAATTCCCTCACTTTCTGCCAAATCTAAATGTATAATCTACATTACTGTCTACAAGTGTGAATTCATAGCTTTATTTTCTTTTCGTGTTGATATGTGCTAGCACTTGACCATGGCTACTGCCAAATCCACAGACACTGAGGTAGACAGCTAAAATTCTTTCATTTTCAACCCAAATAAACAATATAGATCTGGTCTATCAGCACATATCATTAATACATATATCTACAAATACACACAAACCTGGGATGTCAGTCTGTCTATATGAAAGCATAGGAACAGTTCCTGGTATATTCTTTCACAATATGTAAACTGAAGAAGGTTAATGGTAAATAATACCAAATTACTGACAGCCAAAAAGTAGGAAATCCTACTAAAGTAGGAAATTTGACATCTCTGACCAATAAATGAGTTTGACGCCTCTCATCACTCACCAACATTCATTCAGTTAAATTCAGTCCACTAAATTGCGATACAAAGAGATATCCCTTCTTTTTTTTTCTCTGACCATATCGTAGACTACTATAAGTGTGCAGGTGTTATGTTCCTCATGTATTTTTTTTTTTTGTTGCTGCTTTACTACTGTTTGTGATTTAGAAACTATATACAACATTTCGACTGATTACTTAGCAAGTGCAGTACTGCTCATTATTCTCCACTTTCAAAAATTAAAAAATCTCGCTGGACAATAAAATCAAGTGAAAAAAATATACAAATGAACACATAGTTCTTCTAATGACAAAAAAGGTTATGGTATAGAATTTAATTTTAGTGACTTTTCAGTGGTTTCAGAATCTATGAATTCCTGGCCAGTATTTACAATGTGTTCACCATTTTTGTAAACAAAACAAAACAAACAAAAAAAGAGGGGGGGGGGGGAAGGCATCATGAATCACTGTAGATCAAGGTAGCAGATCAGAGTAATTCCCATTTAAGCCTTGGGCATAAATGATGAGCAAACCACTGGTTTAAAAAATATTTCATTGTCTCCATAATTGCTGGGACCAGTCAAATAACCCCTCAATCACTATTTTGCTCTTTACTACTGTGTGGTGTATGATGTCACAACCAATAAATTTCTGTTTGACTCCAAATGTCTTGCTCAACAATTGCACACTGTATGCCCTAGAAATGAATTACATTGTATATGGAAATGAATTACAGACTACATGGGTTTACTCTGGGATAAAGAGGTGTGGCTGCAGGACCCTGTGAGCGAAGCTGGAGTCAGTATCTCACCCCCCCCCCTTACACACCTCCCCTTTTCACCTCGGAAACCAGCCAAACTTTATAAGGCCGGATATTGCGTATATTGGATTCTCTAGCAAACTGATTCTCTCTCTTTGCTGTTCATAACCCAAACGTACGGTTATCATAATCCCACCATCGATTGGGGCACCCTGACCAGTTTTTTACCTGTTGTGTACAGGCCTAACTCGTGCTAGTGTTTTCGCTGATATTCAGCAAGAGGCAAGACAGAAGGCTTAAAAATTATCCCGATTCTGTTATGTGCAATCTCGCTGGTCCCGACCAAAGTCAGGACGCACGCGCATAGCCTACGTCATGTCCCCTGGTTGTCCGATCCCGGTGGGGAGAAATCTCAACGGTGTCACTGAAACTGATCAGCAGGAGAGGGTGGGGGGGGGGGAGGAGGGGGGTGTTCAGAGAGGGGGAGTGAAGCAGTGCACTTGTTCTTGTCAGACTATCTTTGATGACCATCCCACCCCTCTCCTCCCCTCCCGTAGCAGTTATCCCTTTGGTGAACCACACCCATTTACGAAAGCTTTGGACAGTGGACAGGCACATAGTGAGCCAGACGGGAGAATACGGCATTACTCGGCCTCCCTGCCTATCCCGACAAGCCGCAAAACGACTGTGGTGAAGGTTTTCCTTCAGGCTCTGTGAGTATGATCAAAATTAGTGTGACCTTTGGCCATGGAATTTGTCATACCCGCCAATCGACTACATGTTCCCGCATGATATAGATCTAAATCTCCTTGTCGCTGTGACCGAGACGTGCTCGTACATAACCGACTTTAAATAAGGGACTTTCCATGAGATAAGCTGGACAACAGGCTGACATATAGTTCGTTATCTGCATTAGTCTTGCCAACACACGGTATCTGAACCTGTGTGGGTTTGACTTATCGCGTGTAGGTCCATACTTCCTGGTCCACGACTTCTTCAACCCGTCAATTAGGAATTATAGGCCAAGAGGTAACTCTACCGAGCTTTCTTTCTCCTACCCCCCCCTCTCTCTCTCTCTCCCTGTCTCCCTATTTTGTCTTTCACGGTGAAGCCAGCTTGAAGCTAATAGCTTTAAAACATGAAGTTCACCGTTCCCATGGTGACACACGATCATGCCCCCCCCCCCCCCAATACAGTTTGTGCTTTACAGTGATATGAAATGACTGCCATGTTTCGATATTATCTCTTGCTGTCTGAACGGAGTCCATGACAAAGTAAAATTAAATGTTTGATGAGAGTCTTGAACCAGATCGAGCCCTTGACACTGCTCGAGTTACGAGCTATCACCGCATGGGTAACCTGTATCTATTTTGGGCAATATATCTCAGGCGTGATGTCATAATTATGAGAGAAACAGAAGCCTGCATTCTTCAGTCAGACTACACACACAACAAATCCCTTCAAAAGCATATTCTCTATCAATAACACAGTTGTAATGAAAATAACAAAAACATTTCTAATCAAGTTATCATATGGTATGATGCCCCTTGGGAAGCAAAGGGGCAATAGGTCGTGAGAGAGAGTGAGAGAGAGAGAGAGAGAGAGAGGGCGGGGGAGGGAGGAACGGCGCCTTTGCATGGACAGCCATACTTCAAACCTAGCCTAATGTTTTTGGTATCATAACCATTTTGAACTAGCCTTTAAACAACACTATAAAGTTTGGAGTCTCTAACAATCTTTCAATCTACACTCTGTGGATCTTTGTCCCTCCGATTTCCATCCAGTCAACCACAGCAGATGCGGCCGGGGGAGAGGGAGTGTTTACTGCCCGGCACAACACTGTTTACGATGTGCTCGGGCTATCTTACCACCATAGCCAAATCTGCTGAGTAAACAAGGGCCCAACCCCTGAATTAAGCCATAAAACAATCATTAGAAGTTCTTCATCTCACTATCCCTCCCCCCTTCCTTTTCTCTCCCGTCTCTCGTCTAACGTTCATATTTCATGACGGCTGGGTTTTGATCAGGCAACGCTATGCCTTCGGACGGGGCTCCAGAATTTTGCCCATACGGAACATCCACGTCACGTTTAAACAATCAGTCCAACATTGCGTTGTCATCAACTCACCACTATCGTGTTGTTACTGGACTGATTTCGAAATTGTTGTTCATCTCGAATAACAACGATCCCTTTCGACTTCCTATACGGACCAGGCCCACATGATCAACGCCGCCGCGAGCGAAACGACCTTGTAACAATTGGATATGGAGCGCAGTCAAGAAATTAATAGACAGACAACAGGGAAAGGGCGGAAATTGTAGATAATCCATAGAATCTGACAGGAATGAGGAAACTGGAGGTATTTCATGGGAAGATATAATCAGCGTCGTTCAAAAACTCAACTATCCTTCATAAACGTTCCTAACATTCAAAACTGGTTTGCGGTAGTATCTTTATTACGCTGTTTCACAATGTCTGGGCTTAAGCGTGTATGAAACCAGAACACTTGAACATCTATAATCATAGCATTTGTAAACATCTATTGTCTCATTTTCTCAGTGAACTACTGTGTGGCATATTGTGGCGTAGAGTAAGGAATGACAGGTGTGACAAAGAAAGCATGAATCAAACATCTGCCAGCTTAAATTAGTTTTACTTATGCTGAATCCAAACTTGCAATATTCTAAGGTTCAATGCAGGACAATCATACGATAATATTTTAATATCACCGATATACATACTAATGTAATCATTCGGCTATAAAAATTGTTTTTCAATACATAGTTATAACATGAAAAATTTCATTGCAAAATAATTGTATATTCAAAGCAACCTTAATGTTATTGTTTTTATACTAACGTAACGTATATACTAACGTTATCATTTGCTTTTTACGAATCTCTCAATAAACGCAAGCTTGCTGTGCACCTTTATTTGGTCCCGTTCTGTCGGTCAATCGTGTAATTACTAAATGTTACTCGCCTCTCCTTCTTGCTCCAAAACCTCTCGGTCAGAGCGTCTGGCGCTAGTTATTTACTCACCACAAACATGGGAGGGGAAACAGGATAGCCAGTGGGCTGTCCACTTGAGATGTACTTGATAGGGGCTATTACCGCATGTCCTCGCTGTCCTCGTAAAATTCCACCCAACCTTGCAAACCGCAGGTACCGGAACGGTATAATCGACGTGGATTTCATTTGCATGGGTAGTTTGAAACGCGTGAAAGTATTCCTGATAGTGGTTAAGAAGCTTCTTATTTTTCTCACAGCACTGTTCCAGAGTTTGTATGTTGATTAATAAGGTTCACGCTATTCGTTAATTTCTATGACCAGTTTTGCGCCACTGATCCGGTATATTTTCCTTTTTGTTTTTTTTTTTTTTGTTTTTTTCAAGGATACATGGATATGATCGATGTTGTTGGTGACGCTGGTGATGATGTTCGCTAATACTGCAGCTGGTATAAATTGAACATACATATTTTGTTCAAGCTGAGAAAAATGGTCTAATAAGCAAATATTCACTCCAGTATTATATGTACATGTATTTCCAAATCAATCATTGCTATGCTCTGCTATGCTGGTCCACATAAATTCCCCCTTCTCTTCGCCCCCCCCCCCTCTCTTTTTTTTTTCCCCATGCATATGACATGAGATATGACCAGAATACTCTTTGCCAGAACCCCTCTGTATGCGGTCCTTTGGTCCACTTGACGCGAACTGAATGGGAACAATAGCAGAGAAAGTACAGAGACTGCATTGAATGATCAGTGGGACACGAGCGGAGGTGGTCGTATCAGTTCTCTTTGGTCGTATCAGACAGGTCTTTTAGTACGCGGTAAGGTGAGGGATGGTGGGTGTGCAAAGTGGAAGGAATGGGAGAGGGGCAGAGAATCGGTTACACTGGCATGGTGGTGCGAGAGCTGGAATGGAGGAGGAAAAGGAAGAAGAGGAGAGAGTTAGATATTTTGACAAAATTTGGAACGTTTGAAAGTTAAACGGTGTTGCACAGAATGCGTATAAATTGGGCGATCAAAGATTGTAAAAGGATGTTATGTTAAATCAAAACAGGATATGCCCAAAACATATAGTTTGCAGGGCCCTCCTGATGTTGACAATTTTCTCAAGACAAGTTCATTCTTGGTTTGAAAAGATGGAATAGCCTAGAGGCTCATCTTGCACACGAAGCGCAGGAAGATCGAAAGCCTTGTTTTCTGGAATAGGTCCTTCGTAAAGCGACAGGTTGGGTGGACTACAAAGAAGGAATGAAAGTGCCCATAGCATCATCTAGCGGTGAAAACAGATAAAGGATAAAGAGAAAGAAGAAAATGGACAAAATATCAACTACGCAAATCGATGAATTAGATCTACATAATAACACATAACATCGATGACTTCTGGTGTGAGATGGGAGAGAACTGATGAGGAGAAAGAGCAGCAGACAACAGCATCAGGTGGATGTGAGGGGTATGGGAGAAAACGAGGAGGGAACATTGAAGTTATCTTCATCTTATGGTGAGACAGAAAATCAGGAGGAAGAAGAAAAACTGGAAGGCGGAAGCACAGCAATGTTAGCTTGGTTCAAGCCCTGATGTAGCGGCTGAGGCAGGGGTAGAGGAAGAAAGGGAGAAATACAGAGAGAGAGAGGGAGAGAGAGAGAGAGAGAAAGAGAAAGACCGAGATAACTGATGACAACTTTATAGTGGAGTGAAAATCGTGTAGAGAGTGGTGCTTATCTGTTTGTCTGGTCTGTCTGTCAGTAAAGATCAGGTCTAATGAATTCATGGTAGGTTGAAGCCTTTTTTTTTTTTTTAAAGAGAAAGTAACTTCAACGTTTTTCAGGCACTATACAGGTAAAAAATTCCGTTCTCCGAAATCTCGAAGATCAGTGGTTTCGTAAACGGTAATACTCATCTTCCACCCATCCACCCCACCCTTTGTTTACCAGGAATTCCTAAAGTATGCATTAATATTATGACAATATATTTATTTATACATGCACTTCTTTACTGAGACTTTGTTACTGGAAGAGACTGCAACTAACAAGAAGACAGAGCAGTGTGACTGCCGTAGGAATGATTCACTGACTGAACAGAAATAACTTTGGAGAGATTGGGACAGTCAAAGCGAGCTAAAAAGAACACATAAAACAGACTGACGAATCGGTCAAAATGAAGGGCGAGAAACAGAGAGAGTGAGTGAAGGACAGAGAGACGGGGAGAGACAGAGGCTTTTTTTTTTTTTTTTAAGAAAGACTTTAGATAACTAGGCAGAC
This sequence comes from Peronia verruculata, assembly GCA_038406235.1. Classification (NCBI taxonomy): domain Eukaryota; kingdom Metazoa; phylum Mollusca; class Gastropoda; order Systellommatophora; family Onchidiidae; genus Peronia; species Peronia verruculata. The sequence continues at coordinate 3,981 of JBCAUA010406451.1, read as the reverse complement.
GGTGAGATGGAGGGAGAAAGGGAGAGAGAAAGAGAGAGAGAAAGAGAAAGACCGAGATAACGGATGACAACTTTGTAGTGGAGTGAAAATCGTGTAGAGAGTGGTGCTTATCTGTTTATTTGTCTGTCTGTCTCTCTGTCTGCCTGCCTGTGTGTGTGTGTGTATATGATTTGTGACGTGCCGATAGTGACCAGGAGGAGAAGGGCCGTTACTGTTAGAGAAGGGACAATAAAGAGGAAATGGCTGATAAGCAGCTCTGACGTAACTGACCTCCACACAAAAGTCATTTTCGACTCCTCGGGTAGTGAGATTGTGGGAAACACTACTGGTCTGCCTATTGCCAAGCTCACAAACATATGGTCTCAAAAATCTTTGTTTAAAAAAAAAAAAAATCAATCTAAATAACGGGAATTGAATATGAAGATGGTCTTTGGAACAGCTATCATCATATCTTTGTTGTGCCTGTGAAAACAAATGGTCTAACCTGAGTTAAGCCATTTGCTTGCAAGCTTGATGAAATATGAGTCATACAAATATTCCTCTCTCCCCACCTCTTCTATCTCTCTCTAACTTCCTAACTGCGCACAATATTCTAGTTGTCATTTTCTTCTACATCCACACAGTCTCAGGACACACAAGAAGCTCGAAATGTTAGTTATATTCCACAGAGACTTGCCGAGCCTCACATCTCTGATCAGAACCAAAGAGGGCGGGTGAGGGGAGGGGGAGTGGAGAGAGAAAGACTAATGATTGGTCTGTACACTTGGAAAGCCATCGTGCCCGGCTATTGGTACACGTTGTACAGCTGATAGTTACCAGCAGTCTCGTCTGTTCGATAATATTCTTGATGGAATTCTTCACGGCTTTTCATCTAGATCTACATCACTTCTTTTTCAAAGTGTCTGAAAATCGCAGTATGACAATTTTCTTGTGGAAAGTTAAATTATACAAGTGTCATTACTGCCACTCAGGAAGTCGATTAACATTCACAAAGCTATTCTCTGGGTTCTCTTGAGTAGAGGCTAAATTGAAGCCTTCAAAGATGCAAAGCTGACTATTCATACTGTAAAAAACACTACAACTTTAAAGAGGAAAATGTAATCTGTCTTCTAAAATAGTCATGAAATAGATCATAAAAATTTCCGCAGATAGCTTCTTCACATATACTGCACTTTCGGGTACCAAGGAATAAGACAGGTCTGTCCTGGGATTACCGTACTATCATAGCGCAATTTGAGTTTTAAAGCTAATAAGACTATAGGGACGAGGCGGATTTGTTGGTTATTTTTATAGACGTTTGTGTTTGTGTTGGGGTTTAACGACACATCAGCACGATAACGGCTATATTGTGCCTAACCAGTAACACGATGTGTACATTAACACGGTAATAATGAATAACATGTTTATGAGTTATAAAAAGATATCGAATTATTGATAAAAATTTGGGATATCAAAAAAATGTATAACATTACCATGAGATTGATGTATGCAGTTTTGCAGCGACCCGTAACGCTTCAAATGTATGTAGTTTTTATCGATAATGACAATAATGACAACGTGGAATGGGTGATCAGTGCACGATCACTACTTAGCGCGCATTTGACTAGGTCAAGGCCAGCATTGCTCCATCCCGGAAAACCCTAATCACATTGTAAATTGTTCTCTCCAAATACCGCTGACGTTCACTTTTCGTTATCTTTGGTCATTCATGGTGCACTCGGTACCACAAAACCCACACACTGCATTGACACGTATAAAGTAGGCCTTCTCACGAAACACATATCAAAGAAATAGATGTAGAGTGTGGAGTGTTCCTTTCAATTGTTCCTTGATCCAATCTTGCTTTTTTCTTTTCCTGCCAGTCCTTTCCATCAATCACATCCCTTCCTCACCCCATCCTTCATTCATACCTGACCCCCCCCCCCTCATCATACAAACTCTTTTGTTTATCTCAGCTAATCTTCCTCTATTCTCTCCTTCCACTATTCGTCTTATTGTTCATCTCCTTCTCCAAGCCATCAATCGGGCTCACCTTATATCCACCAACTATCCTCTCACCCATCCGCGAACACGCACCCACACACACACGCTTGCGACCTTTCCCCATCTTTCGTAACTCACTCTTTCAATTTCTCTCCCTCCTTGTCTTTTTCCGTTTTTCATACCATTATTTCCCCTTCCTCTTTTATCTCCTCTCCTCCAAGCCCCTGCTCTCCCTATTTTTCTGTCATTCTCCATCTTTCCTTCACTTCCGTATCCTATCCCTCTTCCACCCCATCTACCCATCTTTTTACTCTCCTCATCCATTCTTTCCTTTCCACCCTTAGTTTGTCCTTTTCCCCAACAATGTCTAGCATTTCCTCTCTCTCCTTGTAAAAGGTCCCTTTCCCTCCTTCGTTCATCTTTGATCTTTGTACCTCTCCTTTGCATCTACCTCATTTCCTTCCCTTTCATTCCTTCCTTCCCCGTATACCTCACCCCACTCCACTGTTTCTCGCAGTCCCTACGTTCTTTAGCATATCTTCCTACTCCGAGCCCCACCCCACCCCTCCCCCCTCCAAACTCCTCTCCCCTTTCTACCTCTTTACACTCTCTCCTTCTGCCATCCATCATTCCATCCCTCACCCTGTACTTTCTTCACCACGTGTTTGGTTCCTCTCCAATACTTTACACTCTCTCACTCCCCTACACTCTCTCACATCAACGATTACCCCAGGACACCTACCCTTTTTCAAGTCAAAGATTATCTTGAGGGCAACCAGAAGCTGGTTTAAACACATTGTTTAAACACATATAAATAATATCTAGTTCTGGCTTCTGGCAGGTGGCTGTTTGGTTTCCCCAACCAATAACGAATGCGAATATCGCAAGGACCAAGATGAGCGTGTGGGCGGGACCATGTGTATGCGTGTTGGGGTGGAGGAGGAGAGGGATAGAAGACTATGTGACATTTGTTCTCTGATAAAAGATTTGAAGCTTGGGAAGATTTACTGGCTGCTGTGCCTGACCTGGGGAAAGGGCTGACGAGGAAAGTGGTGGGTACCTGATAAGACATTTGGAGTAACGTGATAATTTTAAGTTCAGTGACCATTCAGACTGACGTATCAAATGTACAGTCTCCAGTTTTCAAGAACTTCCGCATTCCGTTCCACAGCACAAAATGAATTTCTATATTTTTGCTTTTCGATTTTTTCCTGCAATTTTTGGCACAGAATTTCGAGAGAATGGCAAAACACAGTAGGCAAAAAAAAAAAAAAAAGTTAAGCCTCGACAGATCCATAACACATGCAGCAAATTATAAGATTTAATCAAGGCTATGCATCTTCCAACCACACAACAGAGACTACAAACTTTGCTCACAAAAAAAGAAAAAGGAACTATCTGACAGACTATAGCAATCCACGGTTATGCACATTCCAGTAGACGTTTAACTACAATTTCATATTATACGTATTTTGTGTTTAAATTAAACATCTTGACATAGTAGCGACCCAAGAACACAATCTAGAGAAACATCTGTAACTTTTTGTTACAAGGCGAAAAGCCTTGGACAAGGACAAAGGCCAGAGCTTATATGGAATAATGTGGCCATCAGAAAGCCTGAAGCGCGACTTCAAAGTTGTTTGTTCCAGGCACCTTATAAGAAAGTTCAGAGCTTTTAATTCTTTGCCATCATCTCAATTCATTCTTGGTTGGCCACTGTTTGAATATCGTGACCCTTGGATGAGTTATCTACCACGGAACAGCATGCAACAAAAAGTATTGCTCTAGGCCTAGGCCTAGCTCTGGGCATTTTTTGTTGTTGTTGTTGTTGTTGTTTTTTCTTAAGCCTTTCAATCCTAAGAGATAGGATTATCTCGGCTTTTAAGAGGTTGTCAATTTTTGCTGAGAAATTTTTGTGGGAAGAAATTTGGAATTTGGAAATTTTGCCCCCACAGCGGCACTCAGGCCTACTCTTCCATCGATTTTCAACTGCCAAGG
>JBCAUA010406340.1:0-18026 GCA_038406235.1 Peronia verruculata | reverse complement strand
GAAAGTTTGGTGGTGGGAAAAAGGTTTTCTTTTTTTTTTTCCTTTTTCGAACCTTCCCCCCCCCCCCCCCCCCGGTTTCCTTCATCCGGCTCCCTCCTCCCACTCTTGTATAAACTTCCTTTTCTTTTCCTCCCACCCGTTCGTTACCCGCCGTTAAAAATGTGAAATGGTTTCTATCTGAGAAAGGAGAAAAGATCGTGAAAAGGAGTTCAGCAATGGATGAGTGATGGAATTTGTGTGGCCAGCCAGTTCCAGCCTTTGCTGTTTTCTGCGCGGTGATCGATCTCGTGACATCAGCACCCGAAATACTCGGCCCTAACCCTCCATCCCTCCCCAGCTCCCTCTTTTTTACACTATCTCTTCATTTCTCCTCTCCCCCCTCCCCCCATTTCTCACCTACCCAGGCAGGCTGTTCCTTTCTGGTTGGCTCTGCAGAGCTCCGCTGTAAAGGGCTGTCCACACAGATCAATCCAGAGCTGGGATTACCAGTAATGATCTCTGTCACAATTTCACTGAGTTCTCCTCCATCCCATATTCCCTTGGACCACTCGTTCACTTTTTTGTGTTGTTATTATTATCATTTTTATTATTATTATTTTGCTTCCTTCATCATTTCCCCATTCCTCTCTTAAACAACAGTCTTTGCTCTCCGTTTTCTTTCAATTCCTTCGTTTTCATAAACAGGATGGGGGGGGGGGGGGTATCGCTGACGTTACTTGATGATATCTGTTTTTCTCTCTCATGCCAGCCGGCGCAGATGCTCAGCTAATGATTTCTGTATTTTATTCCTGGTAAGAAATAATCGTCTAGCCTCGTTAGTTTTGTTATTCTTGGTATAGTAGTAGGTGGGAGAGATGAAATTCTCAGCAGGGATTGATTGGGTAAGGGGGGAGGGCGGAATGATTTCAGCCCATTGTAAGGACTGGACTTTCAAAAAAAAAAAAAAAAATGTAGATCTATACCGATTCGTGTATCTACAGCTACCTAGAGCCGGTCTTAAAATGGTGGTATGTGGTATTGTGTACCCAGACCAATCGTTTCTCTCCTTTTTTTTTTTTTTTCTCTTTGTTGAACCATTTATTCTGACAGAATGCTCTTAGCTCTTCAATTTCTTTTGTTCAATAGCCAACCAGTTCTTGGCTCTTTGTTTGTTTTGTGTAGTTCTGTTTATAAATTTCTTATTATAACATTATAGAATATGTCAGATTGGCCTGAAGAAGGTTCGGACAGTCTCTGAGAGTTCAAATGTCTGTCATAATGTTCCTTGTCAAGGCAGTCTTTCGGATATATCCGTCTTTCACATTTGTGGATTGAAACAGGAAATGTGCCATGGGCTCCATAGCAAACTATTGGACTGATGTTAGAAAACGCAGTTTTTGTGGGACTATTATGACCATGCTGATACATGTAGTTTCCTGTGTGAGTTTTTATAGAAGGATTAAGGACTAGATAGAAAGATAACTCAACAGGAATCTACGAGAAAATATAAATCAATCATGAAATCGCAGACAGATAAAATCGATGGAAATGGCTGCAGTCTTGATTTTAAAAATGAAGGGGGAAAAGGGGGGGGGGGGTAGGGGGGTGAAACTTGCATAATAAAATTAGAATTGGGGAGATAAGATGCTAACAAGTTTTCTTCTTTAATTTTTTTTCTCGTTCTTATTGTTGTGTTATTATTGCAGTATGGGCTGAATTCTGTTCGAAAAGCCCAAGGCGGAATCAAAGTAAACAGGACGGGGAAGATAAAAGTGAACAAAAAAACGGAAGAGATAGGACGGAGACAGAATGGATAATGAAGTGATGGTCGTGCCCGGGACGGCATCGTTGTTAGGTTCCTCTGTCACGTTGGATGAGAGTGTGTGGGACAGGCGGAAACATTGAGCGATGGGGCAAGGAAAGGAGAATTCAGAGATTAAAATGACTGGATCAGCGATAATCAGTCGTAGCGTCACGAAAACATGGCCGGTTTCATTTGGAAGAGGAACCGATGTAGTTGGGGGAAAGTGTGGCAAATCGGTGTCCTCGAAAAGTGAGCAGTGCAATATTTGTATTATGGAAGATTAGGTTGGTTCGGGTTTCCATCGATAAACCAAAAAGTTTCGATGGAATCCGTGAGCAGTTTTAATATTTTCGCTCGAGGAGTGGTGTCGTGACTTTGAGCAAAGGCGATGAAAGTTAAAAAAAAAAAAAAAAATGAAGGCACAGAAATGGATTCGTGCGAATGTATTGGGTATGAATGAAAACTAGTTCCCATTACCAACAACACTAACACAGCGGCGTCAGTCGTACTGTAAATATAATATTACTTAAGTGCTAGACGCAGCCACTGTAGGCCCTTTGAAAACGCACTTTTGTTTTGTTCTGTAATCCTCCACTTCTCTAGAAAGTCGCAGTAGAAAATTTTTAAACGAAGCAAGTGGGCTAGTCTAAACTGGAACTGCTTGTATGCAGAACTAAGCCTGGCTACCGGCTATACTCCATGATTCTCGGGGTTTGAGTCATAGTTTTGTTTTGTTATATTTCGTCTATTTTTGAACTCCTTCCTCATTTTTTTTTTTTTTGGCCCATCTCTGAAAAAGTCTGAACCTGAGCCAAGTGCATTATCTTAAATTAAGCCCGCAGAGGCCTGTGTTTCGCTCAACCGATAGGAGGGGGAAAAATACACACACACAAATAGACAAACAACATAAAAAAAAAAAAAAACTGCCATGAGGCGGGTGGAAGGTACCTGTTTATCAGTTTGCACAATCTGCTAGTTCTGATAGCTATATATAAGTGGAAAGAAGTTGTGAGTGCTTTCAGGCTGTGTGCGTGGTGTTGGCTGGGGACCAAAGCACTAGCAAAAGCAGCCATAGACTGCATGCGGTATAGATTCAGCCAGGCCCCAAAGGAAGTAGTGTGTGTACACACAGATTAAGGGAAAATATTGCGGAGATTGGGGGATAATACATCATTTATCTGGATGAAAACTTTCCACAGCATTTGGAAAAAGGAAGGGGGTGGGGTTGAATGGTGCACATGGCACTGCGCATTTCATTAGCAGTACAGTATACATCTTGACAGTAAGATATGGTCTTTTTTTTTTTTTTTTTGTCAGTTAGAAGGGATAGTACATTTCTTACGCGCCTCTGAGTATGAGCGATTGTGTATATAATTTGTAAAAAAAAAAAAAAAATGCGAAAAGGAAAAAGAAAATGGCATATGGGTGGTATATTTTTTACGTTCCTCTGAGATTGATTCTGATTCCTGAATGCAAACTATTATAATTCATTGACAGAACAAACCACACAAATCAAGTCTCATCCGAATGAAGCCAGTACGTACATGTATACACGTACTATGACGGATACGTTTTCTCCTTTAGTTGCATCACACTTTTTGACTGCTCCAAATTCACCGCTGATTCCCCACTTTTCAAATCTCTTCTTTTCTTTCTGCACAAATACATAATACTTCAGTTCTACCTTCTTTTGAAAAACATAGTATATGGAACTTTTTTTTTTCAACAGTTTAATTAAAACAAATAGACATCTTTGACAAATATAGCAATCCACAATGATACTGTAACAGCCCGATGCAGTGGAAACAGTCGGCATTCCTCGTGATTCTGACATTCGCTGGCACATTTTTCTGTTCCCTTGCTTCGTCTAGGGATAGAAATGGTGGGAGAGTGCTGCTCATGTGGTAGCTATGAAAGTTTGAAACACCCGCTGTTGGAAATGGGAGATCGTTGTCCTCAGTCCTATTATTTCCCTTTACCAAACAAAAGAGGGATTGAATTAGTAGTGTTAAGAGGGGAAAAATCACTTTTGCGCCCTTTCCTTGAGACAAACGCCATGAAAAATAAAAGAAAAAATATATATATATAATAATGATGTAAAGTGAATGTTGTCTTCTTATTGTTAAAATTTTGTCAATTTTTGGGGCGATCAGTCTTTCGAATGGCAAGCAGTGAAAGGATTTTTTCCTCTTTACACTTCTTGCTCAATGCCTCTTTTGTCTGGCAAAGGGAAGAACAAGTCTGGTCAAAATGATCTCCCTTTACACAAATCCCTTTTTTGGAAAGAGCAGATAATCTGCGAAACGATCTCCCATTGACTATCTCCAATAGAAAGCACCAAAACCTTTTCACAATAGAGCAAGCATACTGACTGTTCGCAGAGACTCCAGCTTCGCGACATTGTGTGTTTCTGCTCGCAAGAAACTTATGCCAGCCGTCTTTTATTCCATTTATTTACTTTGTCCATTAGTTTATGCCGACCTTTCTCTGCAGTCTGGAGACAGTTAATCGTTTCCACTGTGGAGCCGGTGGATATGAGGAACGCACATGTTTGTGATGCTACTTTGATAGCATGGGTGAGGGCTTGTTCCGACACATACATTCCATGAATTACATAATCAGTTGCTCAGTTCAGAAAGAACGAGCGAAAGGCAAGGATGCCCTAGACAAGACCAGATGTAGTGCAGTTAAGAACAAAAAAGAAGGAAAGAAATGTTGCACAGAGCCAAAAAACCTTGACATTTTGAGGCCCATGCTGGTACGATTTCCATCATGTTTGACGGACAGAAAATAATTGCTGTGCCAGGGTATCAAGCTGCAGTTGTGTTGGGAATGAAAAGAAACAGTATTCGATTCTTCATTTTTGTGCGGTGAGCAATCGCCCACTGCATTATCCCGACGACGAGGGGGGGGGGAGGGGGTTGTGCTAAAAAGAAGCAAATAGGAGAGGGGGAGGGGGTGGGTGGGTGTGGTTACAGGAGCAGAAAGAGACAAGGAGAAATACCACCCCAGGGCTGCTGGTTTGAGTAGGCCACTCGAGTTTTCTCTCTCGTCACTGCTTTTTTTTTTTTTTTAAATGTAGTGCCCCGCGCTCTGAATTTGGGCATGATGAGAAAGCGATGTGGAGAACTAGGAGGCCTAGTGTAGTGTGCGAATGCTATAGTGAATAAGCTTATATTATTTGAAGAACATAGAGCAGGGGAAGAGTAGGTAGGGCAGTATTCATTCTTGCATATAGGCGTTTAGAAGGAGATACAGGAGATCATTAACAATTAAGATAATGTTCTGTCCGTGTGGATCACGCTGGCGTGATTATTTCTCGTAGTAAGAAGTTGTAGGAGTTAATGTCATATATGCGAGTTTCCGTGAGCGAGAGAGGTCTTTAGCAAGTAAAGCTTATATTTATGTTCAGAAGACATTTTCTAGGAGTTTTGAAATGGCAAAAAGTTAAGCAGGGATTCTTTCTTTTGCTCAATCAATTCAGGTTGCAATATCAGCCTCCCCCCCCCCCCCCACACACACACACAAACGTCTTTGCCTCTACTTCCCCTCCTGACTTTCGATTGTTTCCAGTTGTCCAGGACAACCTACTAATTATTGTTTCCTCACCTCACAAAGTAGAGTCGTAATATCTGATGAGAGTCGAAAGAAATTCATAATTAAATAATATTTTGTGTATAGAAAGTAACACTAAGAATGTCAGCAGGAATTTGAAAGATGAACAGCAGATCAGTATCAAATAGACAGGGAAAGTGAATTTATCATAACTAGATGAGGTGTTTCTGTAACAGGGATGTCAAATTTCCTACTTTAATATTAAAGTTTAATAGGATTTCCTACCTTTTGGCTTTCAGTAATTTCTTTGTTGGCCCCAAATCCAATATCATTTAGCATTAACGTACTTCAGTGGTACGTGTTGCTTAATACCAGGAACATTTCCTACTTTTTATTGAAGACAGCTTGACATCCTTGCTGTAAATATCTCATCCTGTTCTGACGCCTTCTATGTTGTTCATGCAGCCAATCGCACATCAGGGCATTAAGGGCGGGTGAGCATAAAACGATCTTGTGACATGTAAGCTTGTGTTATCTGGATGAGTGCCGGTGTGAATGGTCGTGCAATAGAATCACTGGATTGGTTGCACCTTGAGGCTGGTCTGGACTCACGTAACAAGGTCACAGGCTGTCAGGCTCAATCAAATCTGCCTTGTCCGACGAGTCCATGCGGGCTCTCTTTTATCCCAGCACTTAGGCATCGTTGGGTACCACGAATCTTTCTTCTGTCTCTGTATCCAATTTGTCGTGTTTTTTTTTTTCACCTTGATCAGTTTCTTCTCTATCCACTCTGTCTTTTTCTCCGTCTCTCTTGCTGTGTCTCTATCTCTCTCTCACACACACACATCATCTGTGACTTTCTGTCTCGTAGTTCAGGTAATATGCAACACGTATTTTCATGTCACTCACATATTTATTCATATTTGACTGGATACCTTTGGTGGCAGAAAGGATGGATGGATGGATGGTTGCTGTCAATTATCAGTATATCAGGCAGCCATAACCCGAAGCACGCATATTCTTTCCACAAACAGCATACCTGTCAGTAATGAAATCAGAACAGATTTGTATAGAAATTATTAATAACAAAAGCTGTAATAATAACATAGGGTATTTATATAACACCTATCTCTCCTCCAGTACAAGTTGTATGCGCTTTACAATTTACAATCTCTCCCTTACTGAAACACGCACACCACGCAAGGAAGACACTTATTAACGTTGTCAACTTCCTTGGAGGCATGTAAGGCGACTGATTGCCTGTTATGCGCTCAAATCAATATAAATCTTAACACTGCCAATCACTGATTCACAGTCGGTACCCATTTAAACTAGGGTTTATTTCGGCAGCGTGTGTAAACTGTCTTTCCCCAAAGACAAAATGTTGAGACTTGTTGGAATTTGAACTCCGTTTCAGATCCCTAGTGCGACGACCCAGAAGCTAGGTCGACACCATAATTGTAACTCCACCCATCCTCCCCCCCCCTTTTTTTTTTTGTTCTTTCTGTTGTGAGTGCTATCACTGAAATCACGACAAAAGACGATCGTAACCTTCAAATGTCGCGAAAATAAAAACTCAACTTGCTTTTAAGTGTCGGTAAATGGGTCATTATTTCCATCTGGTGTTTACTGATGATTCATGGTGATTTTTATTATCTTTCTGTTGTGCTTCAGGTACGGAAAAATTCAAAGTGTCAGGCTTCAGGCAGCCAAGGACAATGATTCGGGCAACACGGCCACGGTGGCTTTCAATGACATCAAGTCAGCCGCCAAGGCCCACCACGCTAAGAATAGCCTGGGCGAGGTGACCCTCAGGACAGACTACTGGGAAGGGTCCACCAGTACTCCAGTACTCGCCACCACCCCTGTAGCAGGAGCCAACACCGTCCGCAGTGCTGCCTATACAGGGGGTACTGCGGCATCTTCCAGACCCCTGTCCACTTTCTCCAATTGGACCAAAGGGTAAGCTTTACAGACTGCTCTCTGATGTCTTATGCATGGGACTTCAGTTTATTTATCCTCATTCCACCCCCGTTTGCCTTTGCTTTGTGGTAGATCTGCACTGCTTTCGCCCTGTGTATGTTGGAACTGGCTTGTGTCTCTTTATGAGGACACGACTGCTTATTAATTAAAAAAAAAAACTCCCTGCTGTGGCGTGTATGTTTGTCCTATGTTCAGTATGTTTGTATATGTCTGAAGGCACACTTATCGTATGTTAAATATTTTCTGTGTCGGTGTTTGCCATCCTAACCTACGTTTTACCCAATTATCTATGTCTGGGTCTGGAGAGGCTGTTGACCCAAATGAAGAGGTGCTCTGTACCAGAGCCTGGTTAAGACAAAAAATGGGACAGCACACATGTGTTACTTGTTAGCTGTCGTGAGCTTTAGACCTAGATGCTATCTTCCTTATCAGCAGCGACCTGTTCTGTCACAAGCTTGACAAAAAGTGTGAAAATAGAGTTAAATCGTAATAGAAACGCTCCACCAGATAACTTGGTGTAAGAGCTTTCCACAACACACATTTATTTGTTAAGCTCTCCAACATAATCGATACAGAAATTACATGATAGACAAACCCGTCTAGGGCGACTTTGTGTCTAAAACGACCGTGTATATAACCAAACCGTCTACTAAAACGACCGTGTAAATAACAAAACTGTCTAGGGCGACTTTGTATCTAAAACGACCGTGTTAATAACAAAACCGTCCAGGGCGACTTTGTGTCTAAATAAGCGGATCATGTTTTTTTCTGTAGTTATCATAAACCAATATGTAAAACTTGTTTGATCATGAGGAGTGCCGTCAGTTATTTCACGTGAAGAACACTTCGTTACTCTTTCTTTAACGGGAAATTTATTAACATTGGCATTTGGCTGTTGCTCTTGATCTCTAATCTCTTGTAAATGTCATTTGAAAATGAAATAAATAATAATAATAATAATAATAATAGAGTAGAAATGATAATACCAATGTACTGTACATGTTTAATATAATATAGTATAATATAATATAGTTTAAGACATCATGAAGAAAACTGTAAAGATCTAGTTTATTATCGATTTTTTAATTTTGTTTTATTCTCACAATCCGAATAACTGCCGTATTGGAGTTTTCTTCCTTACATGAAGAAAATCTGGGCAAAAAAGTAAAGCGTTAAATTCTCTTTCTGAAAATTGATAATTTCAAAAACTAAACGTCACGATAAGTTAGTTTAAAGGCAAATATTTGTAGAAACTTCCTAGTCTGAGTAAGTAATTGATTTCAAATACGGTGTGTCGTGTGAATAGCATTAGGGAGAAAAAATAAAAATGCTGAAGGTTGCAAGTGACTTAGAAAGCCTGACTGGTTACTTTCTGTTTAAATGTAATTGGGGCGGGGTTAAGGAAACCTGGATTTCTGAGATTTTCAGAATTTCGCTAAATAGTTCGCAGAGTCACATTGGGGTGATGCTCCGCCAACAGTATGCCTTGCCATGAAACCCAGGACCATCCCCCCCCCCCTTTTTTTTTTTTTCTCGGGAGAAGGGGGGTTAGTAGGTTGATACGGAGTACCTGGTCACAGATAATTAATGTGTAACTTTAAATTTTTGTCGCTTTTTCCCTAACCCGTTTTCCAATATAGGAAAGTGTTGAAAAATTACAAGAGATCTATGTATCAGTTTAGTGTTATTTACCGAAAAGAAGAGAAAAGGGGCAATATACAAGACAGAATTTTGCTGTCAAAGATTTCTGTGTGTGATTCTGTTAGGATTAGTCCACCGTTTCATGGAGACATCCTATTCCGTCATTTAGGCAGAGCCTTACACGCCCCATCTTCATCAAACTCTTGACATATAGAGTTCATACAACACTTTTGGGGGGGGGGGGGGCGATGGCGCCATGATTCTGAAATACTACACGCCACTGAATGCTACGAATTGTTCGTTTATGGACAGGCTCATACTCTTTGTGTAACGATGTAGGGATTTTTTCTGTTTGACACCCTATATGGTTTTAATTTGGCTGTTTTACAACAAACCGTACGCATTTATCCAGGGATATTGTGCCGCACGTAATAGTATTATTTCCGAGAGGGAATAATTTCATACTTACAACATGCCACGTTTGTGCAACTTGCTTAGTATTATTGGTTCTCTTGGGTCTCCTTCCGCAAACTGCATGCCTACACGCCAGCCAATGAGGGCATGCAGTGAGGTTGCAGTCTAAAAAAAAAAAAAGAAGTGAACTATAAGAGATATGAATGCGATTTAAGAAAACAAAGACAAACAAAAACTAGAAACAAATGGGAACATAACAAATAATGCATCAGTTAGCAAGTGCAGCCATAGCCAAATGTATCAGCAATAGAGTAGATATTCCAAGCAACATTTACGTCCCCTGGCAGATATCAGTAAATGCTGAGGCGCACAAGTTTGTGTTCTTGGTTGTCTCGTAGTCTCACTTGTTGTCTATGTTGTTGTCAACTGGATAACTTCACGGTTTTTGACCACAAACTGCCCCTCTCTCTCTTTATTATCCGCCTAGATTCACACCTTACTAACAAGTTTCATTTTTTTATAATTATTTCCTCACTTACTTTTGTTTTCCTCCTTTACTGACCTTTTAATTTAATTTTTTTTAACCATGCCTGTGTAGTTTATTTCATCATTATTATTATTATTATTTTTTTGTTTGTTTTTGTTTTCATTTTTGCAACAAATGATCAGCCTTTTGTTTTCAGCAACTTGGAGTCGATGCTTTTTGGATTATTACTTTTGGAGTACAGTCATCGTTTTTCGGTTTTGGATTAATAAATTATCATTTTTATCCTCTGTTGTGGGTGTTGTATGTTGCAGACTATGTCGTTTATTCTATGTTCCACCGCGGGGCTGCCGCCCGAGATCGTGTGCTCTTGGAGTAAATCATTTTGTCAACTCTGTGCCGATATGGGACTGGAGTACCAAGCAAACAGTGGATTCTCATATTCGCGCCAAGATGGATTACCTACCAACCTACCTTTGGCAAACCAGACTTGGATACTATGGGATTATATTTATACATAGACACAGTTGGCCATAGTGGATACATACACTCTATGTTGTCATGGTGACTGGAGTATCAAAAAACTCTCTTTTTGGAAGTTGACAAGGGCGAGAAGACTCATAAACTATAGTTGTATTTAGTCTTCGGGGATTATAAAGTGGATGTAGTGCAGTGGGTTCTCCATCAGACTTATGAGTCTATGGACAGGCAGATTTTTGTAGCGATTACTGTGTTGGAGTACATAAATGGAGTGGAAGATTGCCATTCCCTCAGAAGTGGATTATCTCAACCAAGAAGAGGATTGGAGTATCCTTGCAGCTCAGCACCGATGTGACGTCAGTTGCCCTGTGAATATAGTGCCAGCTTCCACAACGGCCGGATTTATTTCATTTTTCTTTTCTTGCTTTCATTATTTTTTTTTCTTCTTCTTCTTCCTTTTTTTTTTTTTTAAAAAAACCAGAACTTTTGCATTTACTGGGTCCGAATATGACATTTTCTTCAGAATGACTGTGCATTTTGCTTTTCAATTTCTTTTCAGCTTTTTTTTCAAATTTTTGCTTTATTTGTTTTAATTTGATTATCCACACATTTCCGTACCTCTTTTTTACTAACCATTCTCTATTCTGCATTAATTTGCACTCAGTTCATTTACATTTATTGCACAAAAGGCTGATTACATGCGTTATTATGTTTGAGTACAGCATTTCATGTTCGATTATTGGTAATTTTTTTTTGTCTTTATATATCAGAATAGACATCTGGGGGAGCAACTGAATGTCATTCGAAGTTATCTTTTGCCCCGTAAAACATGGTACATATATTACTTGAGCTGTGACGATATATCTCATTTAGCGAACTGAGAAAAGAAAGTAAGAATATGATAATTATACCTTATATGGAGAGCTTTGTGCTACACGGCTACATGCGATGTTTGTTTTATTGGCATCTTTCTCCACTTTCCTCTTGTCCCCGTTTCCTCTTCCTTACAAATGAGATATCGTTGTGTCCAGTCCTATAAGATCCCTTTTCCAGACAAAAAGAGATGTTGAACAGGCTGTGTAAAACACTTTTTGCGCCTTTTGCTTGACTGAAACAGTATGAACATTTCCAAAGAAGTATGGTATAAAGAGATAAAGACAATGTTTACTTCCTATTGTTATAATTTTATCGATTTTTTTTTAATCTGTCTTTTGAATGACAATAAATTGAGGGTTTTGTTTTTCTCTCTACACTGCTTTGCTTATTATCTCTTAGCAAAGGGAAGTAATAGAGACTGGCGCAATGATCTCCCAATCTGAGTCCAGCAACATGGTCGCATAGAACAGTACCAAAAAGAACTTAATTTAGCGAGCTACTTTATTTTGTCTTCAGTCATCACCATAATATTGCACCATGAAAAGCATATTCTGTCACTTCTTATAGTACTGAAATGTGAAGGTCTGTCTCGTCATTCACGTCTGTTCTTTGGATGTGGGGCAAAGGTGGGGTGTGACTGTGTGTGTGGGGGGGGGGGGGCGGCTTTAACAGTTCATTCAACAAATGTAAGCTGTACAGGTTTGGTCGAGCGTAGAATGCCAGCTTACAGGTTCCACATAGGAACGGACTCAGTGGCCGGCTGGCATCGAGATAACTTGCTTCCTGTTTTGTGTTCAGCGTTCTGGGGAGAGCGAATGACCAAAGTGCATCAGTGCTACTCCGAAGATATCCTGAAGACGCATTACATATTTTTTTTAAGTTGTGATCATTATTCCTATTGTTTGGGCATCAGGCCCTGGCTTTTGCAGATGGAATTATCACAGTCACTACATGGTGTATTGGAGTTTTTATCAGCAGCGTCCAGATTTTGCAGCAGTTCAGTCACAGCCAGAGTAGATAGATATCTGTTGTTGGGTTTCCACCTATGATTATTAAACTGTTTATGTCTCTTTCGGTCTGTATAATCCACCTGTCTAATCCGTGTTGATGGCTGTTGTTTGATGGATATTTGTACTTGTGTGTTCTCTTCTGTCAACCTTGGTCCAAACCTGGAGTCTTTGAGATTGGACTGGGTAGTTTTCGTCATAACGCTGTGGGCAAGATCGTAAACGTTGCTGCACGTGCTAGGGGGGTACATTTACAGGCCTTCCCGGCCGTCCCTCGTTGTTGCATATAGTAATATTATATGAATTTGATGTGCATGGGCATTATATCATGCGGGCTTTTCCCTTAATTGTTTCAAGGTGCCTAAGAGAAAACCTCACTTGTTTATTTGTGGAGCGTGTTGGCCGAAATTGGTGCCAGTTCTTTTTTTCAAGTACATGTATACCATATGAACATATCTGTAATATTAACGTGTATTTATTTTTGAATGCCCACTGATATCAGCTTGCCTGATTCAACTCTCTCCTCCTCCTCCCCCCCCGCCCAATGTACACATGGTAAGGGATTTTAGCTTTCCATTTTTTACACGTTTTTTTTTTTTTTCGGAGCATTTTAAAATGCCGCCCCATAATTCTGAGACATTAGCTATTGATTTCATGGTGAAAAGTAAAAATAGTGCCTTAGTAAAAAGCTATTCATGCCATAGCTAATCTGAACATAGAAGGCAAAAGAACGATCGTAAAGACACGAGCAGGGAACAATTAATTCGTCAGGATATGGTGACTTCGACATGTTCGGTTTGCCTTTGCTAGAGGAACTTACAAAAATAATCGTTAGTCATGATGCATATTAAAATACAAAATTTTATATAGTGTAATAAATATTAGTGATAAGTTCTTTATAGATTTCTGTGTTATTTGTTTTTCTTGAATTGTTTTGTTAGTTACCGGTCTGACAGTTATATTGTATTTTTATAAAATGAAGAAAACATTCATGGTGATCATTAAGCTCAGGGTCCCCACCAGATCCCATAAGCGCTCCCCTTTCATCATTAAACTGCTGAAGCACGTTTTGAGACAATTGCTCACGCCGCTCCTTGTGGTCTTGGGTCAGTTGTTTTTGGGACCCATTGGGCTGAAACTAACTGGTTGACGGTTCTATGAAAGGGTGATTTAGAAATTCCGACTCTGAAGGAGAGTTCAAGAACTTTGAGTCGTTTGTAATCACGCATCAGTCGCAACAAGCTCCACATTTTCATTTGAATGTGAAAAAGATGACCGCCCTGGACGTTGTCTCTCCTGTACATTTGATCGCCCTTGCTGAAACTCATTGCAACAGAAGATCACTTGCTTGAGGCTCATAACACCTTCTCCATACACCTACCAATTCTGAATGGATTCCAGATGGAAGTTTTCCTTTTTGCATTTAAAAATCTTATCACAGCACGAATTTCTTCCTTTCACCACTCAGCAGTGAGGGTAGCCATTTTCGTTTCCACGCAGCATGGCAAAGCTTCATCAATAGTGCTGAAACTTTCAGCACTGGTGCTCTATTAATAGATCTTCAATTTTCCTTTGAAAATTCTTAGATATTGACCATTGGTTTGAGAGTTATGGCCTTACCTACCTTATTTCTGGGACAACCCTCATATAACCCGTTCACCCGCAAACTGTTTCCTTCTTGCATATCACGTCCTTTCTCTGAATATGATGATATTAATGAGGACCTTGACGAAACGGACGATGACAATGACGGTCAGAATAATTTATCTGGGTAGATACATAATCTAGATTGGCGTTAATCATCACCTTTATGCAAAATACTTTTTCATCAACCTCTTCTTCTGCCTGTTTTGTCCAAGTCGAATATTGCCCTTGAAGGGTTTGTATTCAAAAGAAATGGAGTTAATTGTAATCGTACAAGCTAGTAAGTATATTCGTGCACGGAAGCGTAGAAGTACCACGATGTTTAGCGGTATGAACATTTCGTTAGTACAGTCTGTTCCCGTGCAATATATAATAGGGCTACTGTACCCCGCCAAACTACTGAATATCCACTCTGATACTTGTGTTAATTTGTTATGTGCAATATATTATGTTTGGGTATTGAAGGGCTGTGCTCAGTTACCACCAACGTTCAATTTAACACTATCCCAGGTACAGGAAAACACAACATGGCCGGCTCCACACTAGTGGCAACTTTTCCTTCAAAACCTGTCAGCCACATCGTTGTTGTTGTTATTGTTTTTGTATCTGTTATTTCTAACCTCACTTCTAGCGTAGAATTCAAAATGGATAGGTGCCAAACTCAAAGGTAAAATTAAAACAAACAGATTTTTATGTTGAAGAGAATGGAGGAAATTGTCAGTGGAAACTACACATTGAGCGTGCACGAGATGGAAAGATCAGAATGTTTACATATTTTACGGTTGCAGAAAACAACGGTCCAGAACTTTCCTACAATCTATTAGCTATACCAATGACTAAACAATATTGGATATAGCTAACAATGAAGGATTTGATTGTATAGTTCGAATGTTTAGTTGTTTTTGTGCATAAAGCCAATGTGAAAGAAACCCATAGAATTGTTGAATATCCCAGGTGTATGTGTAGTATATGAATATCCCAGGTGTATGTGTGAACAGATGTGTAGCTTACACATACACGTGAAACAGCATTTAATGAAATGACCATCGCGTGTTGCAGATAAGATCAGAACATTGATATAGTGTCAACTAATATAACAATAACTGAAAATAAGAGTGAATTTAATCTACTCATTCTGCAAACATACTACTGGAAAACTGTCGATTTTTTTTATCTTGAGTTCTGCGTACGTTTTCTTGGAATTGAGATGGTTGCTTATTGAGAGTTTGCATTCCAACCTTCATTTAAGCAAGTTCTTTTTTCAGCAATGAAAATGAGCATCTTCAACGATGGTATGGATACTCTCAGCGACTCATTGAAATACTATCAACACGAGTATTCTCTCCCAATGACTTATTTTCAGTGGTCAGTAAGTAGTTTCTTTTAGTTCCACAGGTATAAAAAACGATATTGATCTTTCGTGATTAGCTATCCAGAGCCACACTTGTGTTAGAGTTACATTAGGACAGCGTACCTCCGGCGTTTCACAATGGCTGGGTCTTCCTTGAAGTCATCATTCAAGCTTTTCCCCAGTAGCTGTCTCTTTCCTTCATGATAATTCCCGCAGTTCTCACGTCGGTGGGATATAACGTGTTGCAATACTCCAACACTCAAAAATTCAGTTTCCAAACCGGAATTGCCGTGGAAAATATATCAATCTGGTGACATGGATCACATGTGCATTCATAATGATATCTAAGGACAGTGAATTGTTAAATTCGGCGTGGGAGTTTTGCCCCCGTCAGTGGGATGCGTTGAATGGGCTTGTCTTTAAGGACTAAATCAGCAATACAAAGGAACTTGCGAAATAAGGCAGAGACTGACATTTGGCAAGATGCAGATGAATGTTTTATCAAACGGATGTGAGGCTCCATAAAAACACCCGTTCTTCATTACATTGTACCCGCCTCAGGAAACCAAATGTTTTTTTGTGAAGGTAAAAAACAAAATGAAGATACTGAAAAAATAAACAAGAGATAAAACGGGAAAAGCGACAGGAAACACCCAATGCAGTTTTTTTTATTAGTCCATTAATGGTTCTGTGCAGAATTTTCCAGGACTAGTCGGAAAGTTGGAGAAGATTTGATCGGGATGCCGTCGTGATGAAGATCTGATGAGTGCTCTAATCTGATCATGTCTTTCCTGTCAGGCAATGGCAGTCTCAGCTGACAAACATTCAGTATTTTCCTTTGCCTTTCACGTTTCCTTTCATCATCCGCACCTATATGGAACCCTGTACATGTACCTGACAGGTTGGTTAATAGTTTCAAATTCACAGTGCCTAGGGGATAACTTTGTTGGTTTTTTTTTTTTTTGTTCATTTATTATGGAATCATGAGTTTTGGCTGGCAACCGACCTAGGAGAGGGAAATTGTACGCTTAGATTTGCATGAAGAGAGATAAGCTCACCAGGTTCACCACCCAAGACATCCGCACGATTTAAGCTATCAGTAACGGCTCGATAATTCCACACTCAAGGGATCGAGGATGACGATGATGATGATAACGGTAACGATGATGTGGTCTGATGTCCTGACAATTGCCCCAATGAACAGCCAAAATTTTAAAGTTTTCGAATGTTTGGCAAGTTCCGTCAGTATAATTCAATTACTAAGGTATCAATTCTCCAGATTGTAATTTGTTGTTGTTGTTGTTGTTTTTATGTATTTATATAGTTTGCCAGCTGATAGCTCGTCATAAATTTTCAGACATTTCTTAAACACAAAGATGACACTGATGATTCTATTTTGTCTTCATCTATTTTTTACCTTCTACCCTTCAAAAACAATTTCATGCCGCTCTAAATTCTTATTAAGACTTAAGACATATGAGGCGCGACACAATGAAATCAGGCGCTTGTCATACTGAGCCGACCAGAGAAAATCACATGTTTTTCAACAGTGTATGAATTTTTTACGTATTTTTTTTTTTCCACAGACCCCTTCTATATGAATATAAAAATGCATTTCAGAGTAAAACGTGCTTAAATAGATGAAGTTAAAGCCCCCAAAAATATAGTGTCATGGCCTAATAAGGATTTAAAAAAAAAAGATTTAACAAAGGTAATCGGCCATATTCTCGCTATTCAGCTGCATCAACAAGTCACCCCAATTGTCTTTAATTACTCATATCTCAACTCCTAGTTAAGGTAGAATAAATTTCTTGTTACTCAGAGAAAGGGAAACGAATAATCTTCACAATGATACCAATAACTCCATATGCTCAAAATGTGGCGAGAGCCTGATTTTATCGTGGCGTCTTATTTTATATAAATTAGATTATATACAGCCAACTGTATTTTGTCTGCCTTTCTCACATGTAGTCAGACTGGTTCGTTTTTGCCATACATAATTTACCGCTAAGACATTATGTAACGAATAATATTATGTCTATACAATATTATTATATTTGGAAAATAAAGAATTTCGATATGTATGTGTGTATGTCTATATCTCTCTGTCCCTCCATCTTGTTTCTCACTTTTACGAGAGGAATATTGCAGACAGAGAACGAATGAAAAACCATGCGACGGATGAACGAAAAAACAACACAGAAGACGAACGATTCCTTGACCCTGAAACAAAGAATAAATGAAAGACGCTTTATCGAATGAAAGAGAAAATGGAATGACATGATGGAAGAAGGATAAAATTACAGAGCTTTCTCAGAGAAATGAGGCCTTTGGAACTGTAGACAATCGGATGTTCATTTGTTCACTTGTCTCGGATGTCTTTGAACAGTGATCCACTTGGTACACTCTAGAATAGCATAATGATAGAGAAATGAACCGAAGAAAAAAGAGCTATAGAACATCGGAAGCCGGACGCAATAGCCGGAGAAAAGAAGGGTGGTTATTGGGAGGGAGGACCGGACCTTATTGAGTTATTGAGCCAGCAAGGGCCGAAAAAGGGGGGACGTAAATTGCAAAATCGAACTGGCAGGGCGCCATGGTTAAACACACAGTAAGGCTAGAAGTGGCAAACTGAGTGTTTACTGGAGCTGACACAGGGCGTTGATCATCCATGCAGAGATATCCTGTTCCTGAACGCATCAGTAAATGTTGTTTGGCGATGTTAAAGGCATTGTAGATAGATAGATAGATAGATAGATAGATAGATAGATAGATAGATAGATAGATAGATAGATAGATAGATAGATA
>JBCAUA010406229.1:0-18027 GCA_038406235.1 Peronia verruculata | reverse complement strand
CAACAACAACAACAACAACAACAACAACAACAACAACAACAACAACAACAACAACAACAACAACAACAACAGGTTGTTCTTTTTAGAGTATCGAAAAACGCGTTCTGCTATTGATTTGTTTAGAACAACATGAGGTGCTATCGCTCCTTAAAAACAAACAAACAAACAAACAACAACAACAAAAACATCCCAAGTCTCTTAATTAATTCCCAGGCTCTCACAAGAACCACTGGTTTTTTTTTCTCTCCGCAAAAAAAAAAAAGTGCTCGCTGCGACCTAATTCTTGTTTTGGATTTGCAGTGCGGAGTTAGTGCATCGCAAAGATACTACTTTATTGGATTAGTAAGGTTGTGAGAGATTAACAGCTCATACCTAATTTCACAGAAAAGTTCTTAATGGAGGGAATGCACGGTTTGCCTGGATCAAGAGGCTCCAGCAACAAACATAATATAAGTAACAGCCCTCACACAGTTCAGATATGGTTTGAAATAATGTTGCGTGAAGAATACATTAATTAATCTTTACTCTGTGGTTGGCTACTTCGCTAGCTTATTCGTTCGGAAGAAAAAAGAAAAAAAGTAAGCATGAAAAATGGACAGAAAAAGAGAGAAGTAAAGATAGAAGGAAAAAAAAAAAGAAAGAAAGAAAGAAAGAGAGAAAGAAGAAAAGACAGGAAGGAAGAACAGAGAGAAAGAAAGGAAGAAAAGAGAAGAAAGAAAGATAACTACGAAATAAATAAAAAAGGAAGAAAGAAAGAAGAGAGAGAAAACAAGAGGTAAGAAAAAAAGAAAGAAAGTAAGTAAGAAAGAAAGAAAGAAAGAAAGAAAGAAATAAAAGAAAGAAAGAAAGAAAGAAAGAAATCCTATTGTAGGTAGGAGCGGAGGATGGACAGAGGAAAGAGAGAAAAGAAAGAGACTCAGCCAGATTTGAACAGACACACACGCAAAAACAAACAAAACAAAACAAAACAAAACAAAAAACAAACATCGCCATCTGCAGGACCAAACCTGGAGAGCAAAAAAAAAAAAAAAATGGCATGATTCTCTATTTGAGGAACACCATACAGTTGTGTTGTTCCAGGGGAATCCGGAGTCAACAAACGCCTGTCTGCAGGAGATCCCCTGGGACCCCGAGACCCTCGGACCGTGGACGGAAGACATTGCCAGCGACTCAGGCCAGCGAGGACTTGTGGACCATAACTGGCGCGTCTTAAACCGATGACGCCTTGTTGATTTGTTAGGATCCAGCGTTTCTTTTTTTTTTTTTTGAAAGGGGGGGGGTATCATTCTGTTCCTCCTTCTTCTTCTTCTTCTTCTCTTTTGATTTGGTGTGTTTTTCTTCTCATTCAAACTTGTTTTTGACACGTTTACTTGGTAAGAATAGAACGAAAGGACGACAAAAAAGGAAATGCCGTTTGCTAACCTCGAAGTGGTCTTTGTTAAAGAATGAGTTTATTTTCCTTTGCATATGAGAGAGTGACGGGAGATCGTGACCCCATGTATATTGTTCACATTGCTTTCTCTCCCACATAGGAAATTTTTAATCTTTCTTATTTTTATCTTTTGTCAAATTGTGAATATAATTATTATTCAAGATACAAAGACAACAAATTTTATAAAGTAGATCTATTGAAGGTGATAATGTAAACAGCCGTCAAACGACATGACCTTGATCTGTCACAGTCTCATATGAATTATTTTTCAAATAACACACTGCATGTATTGCTAATATAGTAACAAGTCATTTGTTTTAAAACGCATTTTGGAACTGAATTACGATTTCTTGTACATGCATAAAGGTGGTTGATAGAATCAGGGCTATAACAGCAACCTTAACGAGCTTCCATCGTGTCAGGGCTGTTGTGAGTAAATTATTTTGTTTGTGATTGGAAAACATTAGATAGTAGCGATGCCGGTGTTGTTCTTGCTTATGTTGTTTTCCTTATTGTTATGTTTGTTTTCTACACTGATGTTATTATTACATTTGCCATTGATGCCGGTCTGATGCTGTTGTTGCTTCACTGCTATTTTTTCACAGTTCCGTTGTTATTATAACGAGTGTGACCTTGTGGGTTGTTTGCTGACTGTTACTATTTTTAAGTTTTGTTGTTGCTCTTGCTGCTCCTTTTATTTGATATGAATTTCCTAATTCTATAAAGGAATTAATATGATTCAAACAAAACAAACAAGCAGACAAATAAAAAGCATATTTTGTTCAATCTAATACGCTTATAATTATATTCCACCCTAGTGTTACTAAAGACGATTCTGCGCATTTGAATGAAGAGAAACTAAACTTATTCACTTTTCGCTTTTTACTTGTCACACTTTTATGATTTAATTGGCCTGTAAGTCTGTGCCTCAAAGATCTTTTCTCGAATTTCTCTATTTCATGATGGTTCTCTCATATTTATCATTATTATAATTATCAATGTTTCTTGATTACTATGGTTGTTGTCATCTAGTGTGGATCTGTTAAGTATAACACTTAAACAATTACATATCGATAATGTCATTGAAGAAGGCATACTGGATTTTCCACTATATAACACTATTGATTACATTCCCCTCCCTCCTCTTTTTGATTCTTTTTGATACTTTTTATCAGTGTGATTTTTTTTTTAAGTGCTTGACCGTATAATTTTGTTTTGCCCCTCTACGGACAAAATTTGTAAAGAGGGTTTATATCAGCTGGACTAAAATAAAAGTAACGATACATAATTATTCTTTTAGAACTCTGCTGTCTGACCTAACACAGTGATGTTACGACTCCCATGTCCAACTGTCTGATGTGTTGCTGCAATCGGATGAAGAAAGTTATGATGGGTCATTGTAAGATCTTTCTTTTGCAGATAGACAGGAGGTATTTCGAGGCATTTTCTCAATATCAGAACGAAGGCAGCCTGCAAGCAAATAAATTTTGTAGAGCTTTCCAAGACGTTCTATCAGTTATCATTCTGAGAATCGCTAATCTTGGTTTAAAAAGAGACCTCAGAAAGAGAACAGGCAGTTACGCTATAACGATAACATTAATAAGCTTGCCGAAAATTTTTATAATCACCATAATAAAGACAACTTTTAACAACTATTAAATTTTCAATTAGAGCTTTGCAAAGCGATCCTGAATATTACTGGTTTGAGGATCCCACATCTGATAGGAAGAAATCGTTATGCTATAAAAGGTACTGTAAATGATTACCAGAAAACCTCCCAGATACAAGTATAAAGACAGGCTAATGCAGCTAGTAAATTTTCACGAGCTTTTAAAATCTTCCTGAATTAATATTATCACCCCGAGAATCTCTAATCTTTGTCAAAACGTGAAACCCCCGAATGAGAACAAGAAAAAAAGTTTTGCCAAAGAATCTTCTGTTTATCAGTATGGGCTCCCGTAAGCAGCTACACAAGTTTCTAGGGCTTTCCTAGAAGGCCACTACGATTCTCCCCTGAGAGTCACTATAAAGGGAAGCTACAGTCAAATTGTAACCACAATAAACTTCGCGAAGAACGTTTTAAGTCCCAATACAGCACTAGATGTTCAAGATAGTTTAAAAAGATCCTATCTTTTTTGGTCTGAGAATCCCTAGTCTTGTTTTGAAAAGGAAGGAGGACTTCCGACAGAGAAACGACAATTGAGCCGTAATTATGCGAAAAACAGAGCCACGCGTACTAACTGAATGGTCTGTTCAGTGTTTGGTAGGGGCAAATTTTGATTTTAAGACAAGTCATGTAAGAGGCTGTGCTGTGAGATTTTTACGCTTTCTATTTTCATCTCGCTCAAACTCCCGTTTGTCAAACAGGTGAGCCCCCCGATATAGAAATGACCACTGGACTACATAGAAAGTTTAGGGCCACACGCTTGTCATTAAGGGAAGGATAGCTATTTCATGTAAAGGCTTGTGTGCAAGGATTACTCTGAGGTTCCTTCGTGACTGGGAGATTAACTACAACAGCAACAAACAGATAAACAAAGTAACGACAGAGCAATAAAGGATCAATAATAAAAATAATGATAATAATTAAAACAGCAACAACAACAAAATACCACTGCTGCTTCTACAGCCACCTCCAGTCCGAATAGTATTGATACTATTACTAGTACTACTAGTACTTCGATTATTCCAAGTACTACTGTTACACCAACAACTAATGCTACTTTTTATGTTTACAACAATTACTACCACTGCTACTACTGTTACTACTCCTACTTCACAACTACTGCTACTACTACTACTATTATTATTACTACTACTACTACCACTACTACTACTACCACCACTACTACTACTACTACTACAGCTGCTGCTACAACCACTACTACTACAACAATACTACAACTGTCACTTCTACTACTATAACTACTACTTTAAATAACTATTACTACCACTACTGCTACTACTACTACTACTACTACTACTACTACTATTTCTGTTACTACTGCTACTACTGCTACTACTGCTACCCCCATACTGCTATTACTACTATTACTACTCCTACTACCACTACTATTACTACTACTACTACTACTACTACTACCACAACTACTACCACTACTACTACTACTACCACACTACTACTACTACTACTACTACCACTACTACTACTACTACTCCTACTACTACTGCTACCACTACTGCTTCAATTAATATTACCATTACCATCGCATCTATAACTATTCTTTTTATGAAAAAAAGTAGAAGAGAAAAGAAGTCGAGAAAAGCCTGACCAAGGTTATTTGCTATAGCTAGCAGTCCTGGGATAACGCCAATCGAAGCCAAATCGAGCAAAAGCGCAGTTTTTGGGCGGACCGTTCAAACACCGGCGGGACGTCCAGATGTGTTTGTCAAATTCCCAGCAAGAGAATTCTGTCCCATGTGGCTGGAGACCTAGGGGTGGGATATGAACGGATGATGTTGTTTTGTTTCGGTCTTCTCGAGTTGACGATGAACAAAAAAAAGGTGTGACCCCAAGTCCTTCAAATGGGCGACTGGCTGGGAAATCCCCCCTCCCCCCGAATTTTCTTGGAGAAAGGGGGGGGGGAATAGAAAAGTGGAGAAGGACGCGTTACAAAATTGTGAAAGATAAAGGGGGGAGGGGGGAGGGGGGAGGGTAACAGAATAAGATATGCCACGGTTAACCTTCTCTGCCATAATGATTCCTCTCTCCTCCATACCCCCCCCCCCCCCAACACCACATTAATTTTTTTAGACAGTCAATTAACTTTTTCTTGCTTACCATTATAAAAAAAGGGGGGGGGGGGGGGGGGGTGTTTTCAACCGTTTATTTAAAATGGAGTAAAAAAACAACAACAATAACATTACATAGTAAGAAAACAAAATTAAACTATTATTATATCATGAATCATTCGAAATTTTAAATGGACCGATTTTCACATATAAATATGCAAAAGTCCCTTTTTTTTTCTTCTTCTTTAAAATACTCCTTATACCTTAAGTGCTCAACGAAAGGAAAATATGGGACTTACTGAAACACTACTAAAATAGATAGATAAATAAATAAATTAAAAAAAAAAAAATAATAATAAAAAAAAATAATAATGATAAAATTAACACCAGTTGTAGACCTTTTGTGGAATATATAATAATACGAGTGATTGCTCTGGCGATCAATATCTGGTAAGTCTTCCCGTTTTCAAGCTTTTAAACCTTGAGAAAGTAGGATTATCTCGGCTTCAAGATGAGAAAATGTTTGCTCGGATAGCGACACTCCACCTACTCTTTCAAGGTCTCTTTAATGTATATATGTTTATTCGCCCATACCCGAGAAGGCTAGAAGTCGGACTTCCCCATCCAAAGAGAGACCACTGAGTCACTGAAAAAATGCAGGTTCTAGTCTTCGAATCTTCCCATGCTCCAACAGCAGATCCGAGATTCGAACCCACTAGCTCCACGATGTGAGCTTTTCGCCGAGTAGCAGGCGATTTACCACACGGCCACTGCGACCTCTTCCTGTAATTTGGATTGATGAGGAATAGCTATGAGTGTGCACTGCATATACTCGCTTTTTTGAAAACAAGCGTGTATCGTTATTGCCCATCTAACTGAGAGATCTATTCATTACATTACATTAATTAATTAAATAATTCTAGCTCTAGCATTTTAAAATGTTTTTGAAATAGATTTAACTCGACTGATTTCTTTGACCAGAAAGTAATTTTAAAAACATGAATCCCGAAGCAAGACTTGAGAAAAAATAATGCATTCGATTAATGGGGAAAGTCTATAAACATTGTATGATGAACTCTTATTTGAAGGTTATGTTTAATCACTTTAGAGTATTGTACAGGAAACCCCCAAAAATTTCATTGGCAAATAGTGGTTGTGTGCGCTTTTCTATAGAGAGTAAAGATCATGTGTTACATTATCCGAAAGGGCAAAGGAAAGATAGAACAAATGTCTTGAAAAAAAAAAAAAAAGTTAACTTGAAACTAAATCAGAGGCCAGAATGAGGAGCACAGATTTCCAGGGAATGATCACAGGAAATGAAGAGGATAAGAAGAAATACGTACTTGTTTTGAGGTGTGATTGTGAGGCAGAAGGGGAGGTAAGGATGGAAGGGGGTTAAATGGTGACAAATTACTGGCAGTGTTTGTTACCACCATACATACGGACAAGAATGCAAACACACACACATATACACAGTCTGACACCCCCCCCCCCCCCCCGAAAAAAAAAAAAAAAGAGAAAACAAGAACAAATTTTAATGCCCCATTTTTATAAAGGCAGGGGTTGGGGGGGGGGGGGGGAGCTGTTGGTTTTGGACGCCGTGCGAGAAGGGAGGGCCCAACACCTCTGCAGTGAGTGGTTGGACGCCAGGGATTCTTTGTGCACCGTTCTCCTCCACTGTGCCATCGACAGGCTTTTGACAGCGTCAGCGATTTGACCGTAGAGGTAGTTGCTGTCGTAGCTGTCTGACAATTCTCATCTGTGAGTCGTTGAAGGCACAGCTTCTGACAAGCATGAGGCTACAACCTTGGCACTAGTTATCGTACAAGTCTACAATATACGAACGTAAGATTCTCTTTATCGCGTTCGTTTATCAACCCTGGGTTGATTCGGAGGGCGTATAGGTTGGTAATTCTCGTCATTTGCTTTATCTCTTTAGTTATTTGTAAAAAAAAAAAAAAACTCTTGTGTCGGTTAAAACAGAGAAGTATGGGTTAGATATTCAGCTGATTTCCTCCATAAAGTTGTTAATATATTATAGACAGAGGCGGTGAATTTAGTATTCGCTCTCTATTGAATCACAATGTAGCGCTCTTGGGCTGTACCGGCACCTGTCTCGATTGTGTGTCGATTGTTAAAGAAGCTACCTGTGCCTGTAAGTACGAACAATAATTGTGTGTGCGTATTAGTACATTTGCCTCTTGACGGCTGTTATTTGCTCATTACATGATCGTCTTCCATGTTTTTAAACATCTGTCAGATAATATGGATACAGGTTTAACACTTACAGGTTTTAGTCATTAGCACAGATATGACACGATCTGTTCCGTTTCTTTTGTTTTGTATGTTTGCACCTGTCTTTTAAACCACAGTAATTCTCTCTATATATCTATCAGCATATTCGCGGGCTCAGTTCTTTGTTGCTCTAGCTCCATTTTTTGGGGGGCTATTAGGAGAGATATATGTCATATGAAAGAGGGACAGTAAATCTACCATATAATGCACTTATTTCACCTATTGGTAGATTTGAAAATTATTTTTGTCCTATCTCCTATGTGGAAAAATAGCTGCTAAACATAAAACATCAATTTTCTAAAATGCGAAAAATGGAGATAGAGCATCAGAGAACTGATCTGTCAGTTCTTCAGTCACAAAGAAATGTCGCCGACAAGATTTTGATTAAACAGTGATATTGAGTGCAAAAGTTAGTATTGGTTGTTAAAAATAATGTTTGATGCATCGCCAATAAGTTATCATTTTTTTAAAATAACGAATAAGCTCATTTAAGAGACAACAAACAAATATACAAACACATGCGACAGGTATTAAGTTTCAAAATCTATAATAAGCAACGAAATATTCAGTGCACAATCGTACCTATCTATGTCCAGCGCTGCAGCCCTCCTAGTGTAATCTAATATTCTTTTCTGCCGAAGTTGGGAGTTGTTGATTATCTCCTGTTGTGACAGTAAACCATCGCCATAATTTAATCCTTTACTGCCAAGACAGCCAGATGCTCATTTTATTACCTCTTCTAAATTAGAGTCAGTGACTTTTTTTCAACTATTTGAATGGGCATGTCCTTGTTACCGGCCGCACTTGTTCTTTACACTAGTGAAATTTGTAGGAGTCAGATCAAAATGATGTGGATAGATGCCTCAAAATATATTTTTATGGCCTTGACAGTCGAAGAGTTAAGTTGGTGATTCAGTCTTTCCGTCGGATGGCCAACACAGCAGTATTCACTGAAAGTAAACTCGACAAAACCTCTAGCATGGGTATCCGGTAGAACATTTAATATTCATATAGGGCTTCAGTCCACTTTCCTAGGAGTAACACAATTCAGAGAATGGTCACAATGAACAGACAGTAGGAGAGGGCGAGTAGTAGATATTTCCTCATCACGAGAGTGCTCAACAGCTGCAAGAAAGGACATCTTTTATCTTGGATATGGCTGCTATTTCTCCAATGGACTTATTTATATATCAGATAGTAGCTTATTCCCCAGATGAGTTTTTCTACAGCAAGCTGGCAGTGAAATACATCTAAATGCATAGTAAAAGTATAAAACAACCATTGTGAAAAAAAGAATTATTTTGCTCAGTGTAAATTGCCGAAACATTCTTGATATGATGATGAGGATGTTTTATTTTGTCATGATTTCCTTTTCACATATTTGTAATGAAAAATAAGGTTATTTTTTCCCTCTCCTTTTCAATACTTCCTTTGTTCCTCATATCCCCGGCCCAGCTGATTAAAAAAAATGGATTCATCACGTTCCCAGACATTGGGCCATGTTCTTGCATACGTGCAAAATCCAGCAGAATCCATTCGTAAATATGAGCTTGTTGTTGACTTAAAAATATGCATTAAAGCATTGCCTGCGATGAAATTATTTTTTTTTCTCCTCAGATTACTGTGTTACCATCGTCCGCTGAGAGAGGTCAAAGTTCGCCGAGCACCTGAGCACACACTCAGAACTTGTACAAACGACGATATGGATGTCATCTTACTCTTGTGCATAGCTGCACAGTGCCGTAAGTTAAGACATTCTATAGAATGATAAGTGTTCTGGCATTTTCTGTTTTGTGCAAACGTAGTCTATAATTGAAAACGTATCTTCTTTTGTAAAGCAATCCATTTTTATTTCGATCTGTAGTTAAGTACGATTTCTCTAGTCTGTATGTCTTCCTCCTGGAAAACTGAATGACAGTTCATCATAACGTTGATTAGATCTATATGGAATGGGATATGTCCTGTTATAGACAAAGAACATGTCTGATATTCATGTGTGAAAACGAAACATCATCGTCAGATTTCACGCAGAGACAGCTGACAACAGAGATATTGCATAACGGAATGTTACTGCGACTTATCTGGTGAAATGTAAGAAATTAAAACGCCACATCAATGAAATACTGATTTTTTTAAAAACTATCATTATTTTGTAGCCCATTATCTTACCTCGCTTTGCATCTCCTTTGCCCTCGTCAATTCAACAGCTGCTGTTATTATACATATTCGCATAAAGATGCTTAGTGCTGTTATTGTCTGAGATTCACTCTCAATCGCAGGCCCAGTCGGTTTTAAATGTTTTTTTTTTATGTGTTACAGTTACTACTGTCACCAGTGATACTCATTCAAGTCATCTACTAAATGCATCACTGCCTAATATGGCCATCTCTCCAAGCCAGACTCTATCAGTCAGTTCCACTACGTATCGTCAGTCCTCTCTTGCTGTGAACTTTTATGCTGACACACCTGGAGAACGGAACTCAACCAATCCTCAAACCTTTGAAAGCAATTCAGCTAGTCTGAATTTCAGAGCTTGGGCGCCCAGTTCTGTCTCTGTTTCAGATCGGCAAAGTGTCAGTCCTGGTTCTCCTATCAATGAATTGCCTCCATCTGATCTGTTAACTGGTGATGGCACAGCTTCAGATCTGCACCCAGCTGTTTCACCGCTTCAATCGTCTCAGTTATTGTCCACAACTAATTTTCAAGATGCAGGTAATTCAGCATCCTATATCCAGCCCACTGCCAGTCAGTCACAAATCTCAACACTAACCATCTCTGATTCATTGGCTGGCCAAAGTTCAGTATCAAATCAACAACCGACTCTTACGCAGACACAGGTTTCTTCAAGAACTGTCTATGAAACTGATAGTACATCTCAGAGGGAAAGCTTAAGTTCATCGAGTACTGCTGTATTTGATATGCCTCTGAGTTCTACTGTTAGAATGACATCCTTAACAGTTACTGGTTTCAGCGAATATGACATAAGTGAATTTAAAGTATCTGTTCTGCCCATTACAATTTCTCCCTCCACTTCATCTGAACATTTTTTGCACTCAGTTACGCCAACTGCCTTGCTAGAGAGTTCAGCACCATACTCCTGGAATGTCCACATGAGCACGTTAAGTTCTTCAGCTACATTTGCTACATCTGGCAGAACTTCCCTTGTTAACGAGTCAATAGCCCCATCCTCAACTACCCCTGTCTTACTGATATCCCAATACATATTATCTTCATGGGAGACATTGGCTGGATCTTCTGAACATGACAGTCTAATAGTGTTGTCAAGTGAATCAATTAGCCTTCGCCAAGACACAGATGTATTTTTCACATCCTCTCCAGGAAATCAGCCTGCCTTCTCTGTCATTTCTTCATCAGAACATTCTTACTCAGAGGTCCTCTCATCTTATTCCAGCTTTGCTTCTCAGCAATACATAGCCAGTCAAGATGTTGCCTCGACGAACATTTACACAACTCTCTCAGAAACACAAACCGAAATAATATCACAGTCGTCATTAGATATTCTCAGTGAAGACATGTCCAGTCAAAGTGACGAACAACAAATTGTAGAGACTCATAAAATACATCCATCATCGAGATATCAAAGCAGCATTTGGGGGCCAAGTTCTGAGGAAATCAACACATCAAAGGAGAGCGACTTTTCCGTACATAGTTCAGCACCAACTGGTGAAGTGACTGCTAGCACAGTCCAACCAGACATGGAAACCTCTACCTGGTTCCAAGTGGATATCGAATCCTCCAGTCCTATTTCGTCAACTAGTGTCTTTATTATACCAGAATCTAGCAGTTCCAAGGTACATGTTTCAAATGTTACTGCTGTGAGAACAGTGCTTGACTCACCGACCCCTGTTTTTGTACTTTCAAGTACATTATTGGATGGTGAGAGCACAGAGCTAGAAGGCCCTTCCATTACATGGCCGCTCTATAGTTCAGAGAGCAATCTTGCCATAGAGTCAGTAAGTCAGCAATATATCTCAGGTTTGACAACTTACACTGAGGTTTCCAGCCATTGCTCAATGTGTGGACTTTCAACACTTTCACAAATTACAGACACGAGTCAAGAGCTTTCTTTTGATCTAGTAGCATCGTCTTTCCAGATATCTGAATCTTCGACTCACCTATCGACGTCCACACTATCCATAACAACTGTGCAGCCAGTGGCTTCTTCTGATTTCTATTTTCAGACAGATTATGGAGAGTTCTCTACCACCGTATCTCCTTCGACAGATACTTTTGGTTCTTTACACACTCTTTCACTTCTCGAGCCGAGTCAGGCATCAGCGCACTGGACTATAAGCTCAGTGAATTTTTCTGAGACAAGTTCCAGCATAAATAGGAATATTTCTGAGAGTACTGAAAAATCTATGACCATGTCTTCAAACATCTCATACTTTCCACTGTCTACAGAATGGTCCTCTCAGACACTGGTGGGTGTTAGTTCGTCTTCACCATCTGCTGATTTTTTGTCTATATCTTCCACTGTACAGTCTTCAACTGTTGTACCGCCCGAGCAGTTCTCAAATCCTTTGTCCACTACCGATCGTCTCTCTGAGACGTTGCTCAGTGAATCTATCTTAACTACTTCAGATATGCAGCTTTCTCCTTCATCAACAATTTCGTTAGAAACTTCTGGTCTGCAATCCTATTCAAGTGCCTTTACGACGACGCGTACATCCATCATCCCTTTACCGTCTCTACCACCGACACCTACTTATTCAGTTTACACATCGGAGGCATTCTTTTCTACACTATCAACGTCTTCAGTCGCCTCACCTAAGACCTCCACAACTCCTAGAGTTAGCACTACGACTACAACCATCCCGACGGTGACCATCCTCTCCAACCTCCTGATCTCTTTCTCATTTGTGGGCGACTGCGAAAAATTTGTAAAAATACAAAACAACGAAAAAGTTTCTAATACTCTAGTCCGATTCGTCTCCAATATTACCGAAATACCTAACCCCAGCGCTATTACTATAGGGTCTGTCTACTGCAAACCTAATCATTTGCCTGTTTTGCTTGAACATGTGGCCAGGGGACAAATATTTTCCAAACTGAACAAAACATTTTCATCGGAATCTGGCCGTAGATGGCATGAACTGCAGTTGAATGAAATACGAATAAATGTAACTTCTTATGCAGAGTTACAAGACAAGCCTTTTAAAAGAGTAAGCAGTGACATAGTTGGGGCTGACGTGGCTGTCATAGCCACGGCCACGTGCATTTGTATCATCCTCGTTATAGCCGGAGTGGTTGTCTTCGCTCGAGAGATTTACTTGAAAAAGATCTCTGAACAGTTCACATTTCCTGATTCTCCCAGAACGCCATTGAAAACCGAGCACGTCGCTCTGACTAGCATTCCCAAGCATTCCTCTGTCTACAGTGATGTGGAAATGAATGAGGAACGAACCATAGACGAAGCCTATTGCAATCCCTACGACGTAGAATATTCCACCATTGACAACCAACTGAAATCTCAGACCGGAACATTCAGAAAGACTCTCGCTGACACTGAACTTGGTTCGACTGATCAGAAAATCAGCTCTAAGCGAAGGGCCGAGACAAAAACGTCAAAAAATGACAAGAGTTCAGCGGCAGTGAATGGTGCCAGAGGCAAGCCTTCCTCGCGAAACTATGGTCTAGTGATTGGGCTGTCGGGCTTTAGTAAAAGACATGAGTCGTCGACAGAAGATGTAGAAGAAGAAGACCCACATTACGCCGTGGTGGACAAGCTCGCCAAGAAATCCAGAGCCGAAAATGATTCCGATACGCCCAAGACAAGGGTATCTCCGCCATCTTCCCCTTTATCTTCCCCTCCCCAATCACCATCCACACTATATCCTGCCCCTGCTCAGGTGGACGGCGCCTCACTCTCACCACCGCCTCGACACCTGAGGAATGTGGCCAAAACCACCAAGATCTCAGACTCCCATGAGAATCTGTTGCCTCCTGCAGGGAATGACACGGGTACTACAGAGAAGGGGAGAGCAAGTGCTGCAGGAGGGGTGGATAACCCTTCCTTTTCAGGCGAGAAAGGCCGAGTGATCACAACATCAACTGAGAGTTTCCATTTTTAGAGATTTTTTGTTTGTTTTGTAATTAGCGAAATTAGTGTCCTTTGTCAGAAAGTAGAGCTCTTCATAAAATCGGAAAAAGAGGAAAACAGTGTAGAAAACGTTCGTGGTTTAATGAAGTTGATTTTTATGCTTCTTTTGCGCATTTTCTGACAAAAATGTTACTATTTTTGTAAACTTCTCATGGCATTTTATTCCACAAAAAGTACGACCCGCCTACTTCTTCCTCCTGCCCTTCTGCTTCTCTTTACATTGTTCAAAAAGTATCTCTTTCCGCTGACAAAGTGACATAATTTGACTGCTGAAATAATCGTTCTTTATCTTAATTTCAATGAAACAGTTTATTCATTATTTTGGTATGAATCGTGAATTTTTTTTTTCCTCCCTGTGTTATTTCATATTTTTAAAATGATTGGTCTGGTAAAAGTGTGTGAAACAGAATGGCTTGCTCTTATGTATCATGTAACTACGGTAATTGCTGCGTATCATAAATGCTTCATTTTTCAACTTTTTTTTTTTTTTTGTTCAACCCTGTTTAATGATAAAGTATTATTGTCACCATTTCGTTATTAGATGGCACTACTTATATATTTTTTGGCACTCAAGATCGGAGTTCTCTGTCATTTGGCGTTCTTGCAAGTAAACCTGCATTGTTTTTCAAATGCCCGTGTTCTGACTTGAAAGGAAATTGGAATAACTTGTTTTTCTGTGTACGCCAGTTAGCTAACCATATTCCCCATGTCTTTATCATGAGATGTTGGTGGTTGAAGTTACAATACTTTTAAAAAAAAAAAAAAAAGCGTGACATGGTAATTGAACAGAGACATGGGAGATCTGGAAATCTCCAGTTTCCAGCGTCTTTGACCTTGGGACCGCCATTAAAGATTGGTGTATTGCATGGCGCTCTTTTATAATGACGATGTAATAACAGGATGAATTTATATAGCGCTTTGCCCCGTAGAATACAGTCTCCAAGCAAGAGACACAATGGTGACACTCACAGACATCTTGCGAGGCGGCTGACTGTTAATAGCACTCAGATCCTTATTAATTTTAGCCTAATATTAACATTCACTGTTTGTATTTGGGTGTCCAGTTAAACTTGGATCAAGTCGGGAAATGTGTATGTTAAATCCCTTGCCACCATAACTAATTATATTCTTATTCAAGAAATCCCAATGTTGCCAGTAAGACGGGTATAAAACAAATCTAAATAAGGAATCTAAATATACAATGTAATAACTGCGTTTTTTTTAACGCTTATAGGATTAATAAAGCTCATGTTCTGGAGTTAATAACTCTCTTTTTTCTGAATAAGATTATTCTCCGAAGGTGGCTGAACGGCGTATATGGGACGTAACTTTACGTAAGGCAAAAAACATTCTTCCTGGCTGTCAAAGAAACACAGTAGCCATAGTTGGGTGATTTGAAGTATAGACTACTTAGGAAGAAGCATGGCAGACACAATTCATTGCTAGCTCATGTTTTTGTTATTTTTCATCTTCTCTCATTTTATTTGTCCTGGTTATTTATTCACACGTGGACAATTAATTATCATCAAGACAGATCAGTTCATTACGGAATTTACTGTGTCCTAGGAAATGATGAGGCAGATAGAAAGATAGACTGGATTTCTGTTTTTTTGTTTCTTCTTCCCCCCCCCCTCCTTTTTTAATAGGGGGGATTGGAATAATGGAACATCACCTTCCTTCTTCTCTCTTTCCTTTGTATGAATGCTTGACTGTTAATGTACATTCCATGTCAGTTCCTCACCATCACATTCATTATGATTTTATGATATTATTATAAGAGTCCGCAGAGTCAACAAATGTACGCATTTTTATTTACATAAGCAAACAACAACAACAACAACAACAACAACAACAACAACAACAACAACAACAACAACAACAACAAGCACAATAAGTCCAACTAACTAATGCAGCAAACCAGTCAGCCGACCGACCGACCGACCGACCGACCGACCGACCGACCGACCGACCGACCGACCGACCGACCGACCGACCGACCGACCGTCCAAATAAATGAAGTGAATGAAATTCAATCGATGTCTTTTGTTTATATGTTGCAGATTATTAGAACAATCATTAAACCTTGGGTGTTTGATGGGATATTTTCAACGCTTTCATTTAACATTCTGCAAAAATAATATCACACATCAACATAATGATCGCTTAATACCCCGTCTTTTTCAGAGGGTTGGGGATCCAATAAGTCCTCTTCAACGGTAATCGTAGCAACTGGTTTTACTTAAAGCCCTCTCAATAGAAGACTTCCACATAATCATCCATGCGTGTAATTAATCTAAACCATATTGGTACTAGTATCGTAGTACATTTTTTTTTTGGTTGCCTTTTTAAAATCTGGTTCTTTCAATGCAAAAATGTCAAAATTAAGTATTTGCGAAAGCAGACTCGATATCCCAGTGCCGCTATATTGGCTACCTATCAAAATCTCCATAACTGAAGTTGGGCGAATGGCTTTTATTAAAAATTAGAACCTGCATACTGAGCAGCAAAGAAAAACCTGGAGTAAATTAGCCACCGATCTCCACTGATTTTTTGCCCGATCTCCTTTCAAAGGATAAGAGAAAAGATACGCTCACAAAACGAAAATGTAACCTTTTGTAACTAAAAAAATAAAAAATTTTGGAATCTGGATCGGAAAATACATGTAGATAAAAACGGCCCTAACTCGAGATCGCCCGGCGCGACTTCCGGCTCATTTGCCCTGTGCGCAAGACTTTATCGATGAAATTATTTGAAGATTACGTGATGTAAACATTCTATGTATACCTATATACTATGGCTTTGAGAAATTATTTTCTTACTCATTTTGCTATTGTTCAATCATCAATCGTGTATCTTTTCAGTGTTTTCTTTGCTGGTGTTAGTTATAATATTTGTAAATACCTTTTCTTTCTGTTCTTTTTTTTTTTATTATTATCGTTTCCTGCTATATCTGACTAATCTCTCTCTTTCTGTCTATCTCTTATTTCCTTCTCACGTGGGAACTATTATTCTCATTCATTATACTACCTGCATTAATTGTTCTTTTTTCTTCAATGTGCATGCATTTATATACAATAATTCGTATGCAATGTGTAATGCAAAGCTAGTTTATGACAACAATAAAAATCAACTGCAAAACTGAGAGTTTTTAAATGCTTTTCATATAAGTTTTTAGTATGCAAGCCATATGATTGATATGAACGTAGTTTAGAAGCGATTCGTAGTTCTGCTATCTGTTTGTATATATTCTCATGTCATATGAGTGAGACAATAAATCTACGATCATATACTATTTAAATTGGAATAAAACTTTATATTATCATATTAAAAAGTGTATTCTGTTAATGAGTTATACTAAACTTAGATTTTTAGTTTTTACAAACAGGTCTTTGATGAGAAAGACAATCGATGGCGGCGCAGCCCTGGATCAGCACGGGGTAACCACCTCCAAGGGGTTGAACGGCTTATCAAGAACGTAAGGAATCAGCATCCGAAACTTTCCACAGTGGAACACTACTACCACTGATTCTATCATAACCAATAACCATCACTTTTATCATCTTCGCCACGATTATCAGTAACATCAGAGGAATTGTAACGAATCTAGCACAAATACATGTCTGCACAAGCACGCATGAACATATAAGCACAGGCACGCACGCACACACAAGTATACACACAGACGGGCACACACATACAACACAAGGTGATAAATGACCACATTCGCAGAAAGAATCACCTATGCTTTGGCCTACCATTCATCTGAGTACGTTGTATTGTTATGTGACATACTGAGCCATTTTTTTTTTTTTAGCCAGCCCCAACTTACTTCCCTTTGCCCCTATACATGTACCATGGAGCTAGAACTCCCTGCCTATACCGGTACAAGATACGTAACACAAACTTTGGGAAAAATAACTTACGAAATAAATAAATAAATAAATAAATAAATAAATAAATAAATAAATAAATACTTTTCTCTTATTTGAAACAAGTCAAGTAAAAAAAGTACCGCGATAAGATAGAAAAAATTCCATCCCAAGGTGAATTTTACGTTACTCATGTTTCAAATACATGTAATAAAACAAGAACGGGTGGTTTGTTTCGTTCGTTTTACGGTGCTTGAGTTTTACAGTACCTTTATGTACATGTTAAAAGAAAGTAATTTGGCTACGGTATCAAAATGCCTCATTCACTCTCAGTGCAGCAGCTGTGATCACCTTGCATACAGCCTTTTGTCTCTTCAAACACCAAGTTCACAGTATTGGATCAGTCAGAAGTAACCAAGCGGTCAGTGCATGCTTTAGACTCTCCATCGATTGATTACATGTACATGTACTTGATAGTGTAATATTGTTAACCAAAGCCAAAGCTTTTGTTTCATGCACAATTGATTTTATTATGTATGACCTAAATATCAATA
>JBCAUA010406009.1:0-33549 GCA_038406235.1 Peronia verruculata | reverse complement strand
CTCATTGCTGAGTGGTCCCCCTTTTCCTCTTTAAACTGCAATATCTCTGGCTAGAATAGAGTTAGCTCAAAACTTTTCTCACTACTAGAAAGAGTATGAAATACGCAATCACATGATGCCAAAAACTCCATATGGTGAAAAATCGACATACGTTTCATTTTGAATGGTTGCGAGACATACATATGTCTTTCAACCTCCTGAAGGCGGTTATCTCTAGCTGTTAGAAATACAAAGGCTTAGTACTCAACAAGTAATGATGCTTTTGCCTTGAAGGACCCAGCCACAAAGTTTATGTTAAATTTGATGGAATTCCATGTTATGCTGCTTAGGGCAGGAGCTATGAACTGGGACCACCTGAGTTTCAATGAAAGGTGAATAGTGCAAATACAGTTTTATGTTTTATTAGAATTGGCTGGAAAATATATATGATGCTGAGAACTGTTAGAAAATATTTATGTGGTTCATGCTGTTGGTTAAAAAGTAAGTGTGCATCACCTTGTGTGATAGATTAGGTAAATAATTTTTCGTCATTGCTTGTGCAGGTGAGGCAGTGAATTGGGTCCAGTGCGACCGTTGTGAGCTGTGGTTCCATCTGGTCTGTGTGGGACTCAAGAAAGATGAGATCCTGGATGACGAAGACTATGTCTGCTTCAGTTGCCGAGAGGGCAGTAGTGTCGCACTCGTCGGCTCTCCAAGCAAAACCAGCACTAGCGAGACACCAGACGTGCCTGATAAGATCAAGAAAGAACCAAAAGATAACTACTTCGACGCGAGCCCGCCATGTTCCCCCAGCGTCCGAGCTGCTGCTGATAAAGCCATTTCTGATGTTGTCGAGGCCGTTGCTGCCTCTTCTAAGGAGCGCAGACTGGAGGCAGAGAAACGGGAAGAGGCAGTTGAGTCTATGATGCAGCTGGAGAGAGGGATACCTCCGGATGGTTCCATGGCCACGGTGGTATCAAATCATACTGAGGAGGAAGCAATAGAGAACTTGGAGGATCCAACGCTGGAGCCCAAGAAAGAGGGTGATGCGGAGAGAATGGAAGGAGAGGAAGATGCTGATGATGATGACGTTGTGGTTGTATCTGCCAGCAAAGCAGAGGATCTTGTGATGAATGTGGATGATGATGAGGAGGAAGAAGAGGAAAAAGGAGAGGAAAATGAGGATGATAATGAGGTGGAGGAAGAAGAGGAAGTTGAGGAGGAGGAAGTTGGGATGGAGGATGAAGAGGAAGAAGAAGAGGTTGAGCAAGTGGAAGAGGAGGAGGAGGAGGAAGATGAGGAATGTGAGGAAGAGAAGATGGATGAGGAAGGTGAGAGTGAGAAACCAGGTATTAGTGAGGACAGTACAGGAGGGAGTGAAAGCCGGCAGGAAGGACAGGGGGAGGGAGAGAAAAGTCTGGAGGAAAAAGTGCTTGCTGACACAGAGAGAGAGTGCGTCCAGGTCCTGGAGACCCTGCAGTCTGCCAAGGTCGTTGTGCCCTCGGAGTTTGTGGCCAAAACTGCTGAGACAGGGAGTGCTGTTGCTGTCAACAGCTCCTGACATTTCTTTTCTCCCTGTCTCTGCTAGTTTGTGTGGCCTGACACCGTGTGCGGGGGGCAAATTGTGACTGTGTGCTCGAGTCTTCACAATCATCATCATCATCATCGCCGTTCTCTACAGCATCAACCTCCCTATCATATAAACCTGTTCAAATTATCGCAAAACATCACATCATGTGTGTGAAGAGTGACAGAAGGGCATTTTTCTTTTGTGTCATCAAACTCCATTATTATCATCATATGTACGTATACGTGTGCGTGCGGATATATTTGAAAGTGTGGCCCTTCTAATCTAATATATTATGCATGTCATCCAGTCTTCTCTAGCTCACTTTCTGAATTCTTCACTGCCACCAGTCCTACTTTTGTGTGCGAGTAAGTAATACTGTGTGACTGACGACTCCTAACATTGAATACCTAATGAGGGCAAATATTTTTGAAATACGGAGGATTCTGATTATCTGTATCATAAATTTTTTTGTTTGTTTTTTTTTTTAGTTTTCTCTCTGCCTTTGCAAATAATATGACCTAATCATTGGAACGGAATTGTGTAAAGTCAGAATTGAGAACTTTGAAACAAAAATTGAGATGGGCGATATAGGTTCTGGATATGATCCTGGTTAAAATTACATGTTTCTGGTTGAATTATATGATGGTTATGTTACATTATCTTTGTTGATTCTGTTATGAGTTATAGTTTACATGTTGTAACCTTTTTTGTTTTAGTTTCTCAGAGCAGCTAGAATCAATCCTTTTTTTTTTTTAAGATAACATTTTTTATAATCGACCATATAGAAAATAATACAGAAAAGTCATAGCCATGTGATAATGACCCCTTCTCTTCTCCTGTGAAAGCAAATAGTGTCGATGTCACAGGGGAAACACCTACTTCCACATTTCTAAACATAAAGATTCTTGTAGACTCAGGTCCATTTTATTCATCTATGCTTGCTCCAACAAATTCTGTTAGGGATGTCAAATTTCCTACTTTTGCAGGATTTCCTACTTTTTGGCTGTCAGTAATTTCTCTGTTGGCCCCAAATCCAGTATTATTTACCATTAACATACTTAAGTTTTTCATGTGTTGCTAAAGAATATGCCAAGAACTTCTCCTACTTTTTCATGTAGACAGATTGACATCTTTGTTCTATAGACCAATGATCCAGAACTGTTCTCAGAGTATGGCGTCTCTTCCATGTGTTTTGTGCCCAGGGCAGTGAATCAGAAATTCTGCTGGGCGATTTTGAGTTACGACTGTTTTTAACTACTCTTTGACTCAGATACCAAAAAAGGTAATTTATTTTCACAGAATAAAAATTTAACCCTTTTTTTTTTTTTTTGGGGGCGTGACAAAAATATAAATTTCGTATCTGAATCAGAAAATAGTTAAAAACGGGCATAGCTTGAAACCGCTCAGGGCAGCCTCCGACTCATTTGCCCCGGGTACAAGACATATGGATTGTTAGACAGGCAAACTTCAATTATCTTTTTTTAAATTTTCTTGTGCACCTGCTATTAAAAATATTCCATTGGGACTGGGTGTTTGTCCTGAGACATTGACAGTGTGTTGTGTCATGCATAGTAAGTGAAGGAAATGATTTCATCTCATTGCTAGTGCTTGAAATTGTCAAGCAAATAGAATGTGGGAATTTGTGTAATACAAAGGACACCGTGGGAAGTCATGGGGAGATGATTCCTGAAGTTATTGTTTTCTACCATGTTTGGAGAGAGGAGATGAATAATCATCATGTTCAATCAATTTCTTTTTCTGTGCTTTTTTTTGGAGGGTTTGTATAG
This sequence comes from Peronia verruculata, assembly GCA_038406235.1. Classification (NCBI taxonomy): domain Eukaryota; kingdom Metazoa; phylum Mollusca; class Gastropoda; order Systellommatophora; family Onchidiidae; genus Peronia; species Peronia verruculata. The sequence goes on along the minus strand of JBCAUA010406009.1, from coordinate 30,213 downwards.
TTCACTCCTTAGACATTTGTCTAAATTATATATTTTATTGTTTATTTATTTATTCTGTGCGAGGGAGAGGTAGCCAAGTCCAGACTTTCTCTCTCGACTCTCCTCCAAGCAACACTGACACCCCCCCCAGACACACACACACACCCTCCCTTCCCCTTCTGGTTCTGCCTTAAGTCTTAGCTGTCCTCTGCATGAAACAGCCTTGTATCTCCTCACACCTTCCCATATCATTTGTCACGTTGTAAGTAATCATTGCAGACACCCGAGCCAGTCAGATATCACTCGTAACCCTCCCAGTTGTCTGACAGCCCACCAATCTGTGATAGTCATCTCAAAATAGACATACACACATACACATACAGACAGACTAACTACAGACTTATTTAAGAAAATAATTTATCTTATCAAGCATGTCTCATTCTCACACTATTCATTCTTGTTTACTAAACCCTGATCGTCCAAAATCCAAAATGGAAAGAAAAGTAAGTTGAAAAAAAAAAAAAAAAAAGAAGAAAAGGAAAGGAAAACCAAAAAAAAAAAAAAATTGTAGGAAAAATAAAAGATTTACCCTCGTCAGTAAGGTTCTCACTCATGGTACTGGGTATTTGTCCCTTCCAGTGGTAGTCACAGGTTCTAGTTAATGTGGTTTTTTTTTTTTTTTTACTTTTCAGGGAGTGAGCTCAGGTTCAGAAATGGCTCAGTTATTAAGTTATTTGCTGTAGAGTGTAAGGTTCTGGTCAGAGTATGTGTGTCCCTTTCTTACTTAGTGGTCGGGTCTTTGATCACTGGATTGTCCCCTCAGTTGTCAGTCTGTGAAACAGTGAAAACTCTGCATAAACAGTTTTATAGCAAGTTATAAATTCAGTAGGCCGTGATTTTTTTTCTTTTTTCTTTTCTTTTTAATCTCTTCTTTGTAAAGAATTTGGTCTTCGAATATGCTGATTGATTGAATATCGTTTGATTTGATTTTTTTTTTTTTTTTGTGTACATATAGATCTATATAGAATTGAATATGTTTTGAAATGATTTCTCAAGTTTATGTTTACATTAACTGCCGTGTGTGAAAGGGAAGGAACGCAGTTGATGGAGTCAGAGCTGTGAGTTTTTGTTCTTGGGCCTGAGCTGGAACATTGTGGTGAGTCTGGTCGATGACACCAGATGTTATGTGCAGGAAACAGAGAAACAGCCAGTAGAAGAAAAATTTGAACTGATATGGACTTGGTTTGTGCACATGTGCTGTTGGACTTCCTGTAAACTGAATGTAATAATATCATGATGGAATAACATCTGGCTTTGAGGAGAAAGTCACATCGTGAATGTCAGAAATTGTACACAATGACATGTATTTAGACATAAAATGATATAATATATCCCAGTAGTAAAATTTGAACTCTCCCATGTCTAAATATATTGAGTCTGTGTCGAAGATGCCTTGTGCTAGAAGGGATGACTTGTGGGAATGAGAATGGAATTACCTAACCAAGGGGCAGTAAGCAAGGCTGGGACAGGATGTCTTGAGTTGTCTGTCCATAAGGATTGTGACAGAGAGTTACAGTTAACTTACCACTGAAAATGAAAAACATCAACACAGATCTCTCAGAGAAAGTCAGGTGGTTGTTGAGAACCACACATGATACACTGTGAAATGTGTGGAACTGAGCTAAAGAGAATGGGTGGAAGGAAAGCTTTCGTGGTCACAAGTGATCGTGAATAGAAATGTTTTTTTAGGATGGCTTATGCTGTCTTTTATGTACCACATTAAAATGAAGGCCTTTCCTGCTGCGGGTGGGAGACTTGCACCTGCTGCGGGTGGGAGACTTGCACCTGCTGTGGGTGGGAGACTTGCACCTGCTGTGGGTGGGAAATCAGATTGCGAATGTATATTTTGTTAAGTGAAGCCCAAGCCAATAGTGATGGCAAAGAAGAAAAGAAAAGAGAAGGGATCTCAAATGAATTTTTATTATTTTGTTGGTCTTTTCAATCTCTGTCACTGGCCATTCTTTGAGATAGCTTAGTGAGAATAGAATCAGATTTAACCTATGTCAGTGACCAGGCTTACTGATTTGAGTTGGCAATCCAGTATAGTTATATGTACATGTGTATATCATTGACCCCAGGCTGTTTGCAGTGCAGAGAGAGATAGATTGTACAATGTGCCTTGGCTGTCTAGAACTGAGGAGATACATGTATGTAGCTTGCCTTTAGTTGTAGCAACAGAATTCAGTGCAGCCATGTCTAGCTAGAGATCCATGTACCTCGATGGCTGTACGCGTGCGGACTGAGACAGCCAAGTCTCCCACATTCTGTTGCCATTGAAGGCCAGCAGTCATCAGCGTTTGACAAGTTGTAGATATTTTATATAGAACAGTTTGACTGGTTTACATGGCTGTCAAAAAGAGCATATCTGATCCTTACCGTATGTACATTTTAATCAGTGATGCAAAAATTTGGTGTGCAATTCTTATTTATAGTTTTTGACGTAGTGTTTTGTTAGACAAGATGTTTGTGTTTTTCCCTCAGAAAATGAAAACGTCTTCAAGAAATGAGCAAATTGTCTTTCTTTTTTTTTTTTTTGAATTGTAATTTTTAGTTCCCGATTCATGCAACTATGGTTTGGCATTAATGTTTGGAATGGAGTATTTTTTTATTTTTCTTTAAATAATGGTGTATGAAAAGACAATAACAGACAATAGCTCTAATCGTAAGTCAGTGAAGACTGTGCTATCCTGTCATTCGACATATTGAGTGCTGTTGAAGATTTGAATGACTGGCACTTTGTAAGTGTTCCCTGGTGTAAATATGTTTGAAGAGTTACGTACTTTCAATCATTGGTTTTCATCCTCTTCTTATCCATGTACTCACGAGTGGATGGCTTGGTTTTCCTGATGAGTGAAATGGCATGAGGGTTTCAAATTTTCCAAAACGGTTGATTTATCCCTTGAGTTTGATCATTTACTTACAATTTAGAAGTTGTTGAACTATTGCATTATGAAGTCATAAGGTTTACAGAGTGGAAAGGATGGATTCCAAGACTTTGTCGACGTTGAAGTTTCAGAAGATTTGTGTGATTGTATTGACGTTTCAATGCAGAGTTTTCTTGCTGATCAAGATGACGGCACATCTGCCATTTCTGAGAAATGTAATCATCATCATCATAGTACTTGACAAGAGTGAACTCTTGTGTTTTTTCTTCTTAATTGACTAATTAGTTTTTTACAAATTCCTTCTGTTTATGTCACCATATTGTCAGCCTGTACATACTGCTGTTGTACCATAGTTTTTTCTTCCTTCGTCATATCACGGAGTCACTGAGTGTTTTGTTGATGTCGTGTTCCTGCCGTGAAGATGCAACTCTTCCGACAGCTTTTTTTTTTTTTTTGTTAGAGAAAATTTTTTAAAATTTTTTATTTTTGGCCATCTAGAGCAGCCATAATCAGGAGTACTTCACAGATAAATATTTTATTTTAAATTCTCAGTCTCACAGAGATCAGAGTTTGCAAGGAAATCATAGTCTGTACAATTTTGACAACCATAGTAATAAGTTATCTTTTCCAGGAGCCAGGGAAGAATGTTAACTCTCTGAGAGCTGGTGAATATACATGAAGATGCTTTGAGTAGTAATGTCACTATGAAAGGCCAAAAGAACTTTGCTGTTAGCACACAATAAAAGTGAAAGAAACATGTTGTTAGATCTTAAAACTTAAAAAAAAAAAAAAAAAAATTCTTCAACACTTTCCTTTGAAGTAGAAATATCACAATACCAAAACAAGGAGACTAATCAAGAAGTTTTTTTTTGTGTGTGGGGGGGGGGATCCATAAACAGAATTGCATGTGATGTGTAATAAAAGTTAAAAAAAACATTGGATACCAATCTCAGAAAATGTTCTAGTTAATTTCAATTGTAGAGGCATTTTTGTTTTTGTGTGTGTGTGTTTTTTTTTTCTTTTTTGTCTTACAAGGGTTGCATTACTTCATAATGGAAGAGCTATACCAACAGAAAAAGGTGTGGATGTGCTGTAATCTTTTTTTTTCAACCCATGTCTGTGTTTGTGTGTAGTGTGTCTATATACATGTACTGTACCATTTCATATCCTCTCTGTGTAACCATCCTGTAATGTTACCGAGTTATCTGCTCTTCCTTTGGGATTTCCAGTTTTTGTTGTTTGGTTTATTATTTATTTTTTTTTCTTTTAAATTTCACCTTTTTTTCTTTTTGGTTTCTCTAGCTTTGGTAGCTCAGAGATGATGCAGCAGTAGTATAGAGCACACAACATTTCATTCCTGGTGGCAAAAAAAAAAAAAGCAACTTGAGATGTGGATAGTACATGTGTGCATATGAAAATATATATTATGTCACATGTGTTTGTCCAGTTTCTAACTGATAGATAGACAAAGGAATCGATGTACATGTACAAAACAGAAAATTCAAGCTAAGACTTGTGGCCCATATCATCCACCATGGCAGCAAATGTTCAGTTCAGACCATGTAGTTTTTTAAAAAAATGTTCATGTCTTTTTTAAGTCAGATCAATTCCAGTAGTTCCAGGTCCATTTCATAAAATGGAACTTTTATATCCGTAAAATAGTGAGAATGGAAAGTGCATCAGGAAAGGAAAGAAAGAAGAGTGAAGTCCTGGTGAGCCCAGCAGTAGTGATGAGATTAACAAATCTCTAGAGTTGCCATCTGGGGTGTATAATAGATTGAAATGGAAGGAAAAAAATGTGTCTTGTGCTCAGGGCAAATGAGTCGGAGGTCGCCCTGAGGGATCTTGATTTGGGGCTGTTTTTAACTTTTTTTCTGACAAGTACCAACATTTTTCTTTTTTCATAAAATGAAAATGTAACCTTTTCTAAACCTGGAAAGAAGAAAAATTTGGCACCTGAGTTGGAAAATAGCTAAAAACGACCGTAGCTTGGAATTGCCTGATGCGACGACAGACTCGTTTGTCCTAGGGGCAAAACATATTCCATGGGCCAAAACTGGTAGATTGAATCTTCTAAGGAACAAGCACTAATTTCAAAGTCTTATGGTGATCTGAATTTTACTTGTAGTAACATGTATTTGTATGCTGTTGATTTTAGCTCAAAGAAAGAACTACTTTGGATTGATAGGAGTAGGGAACTCTCAGTAAAATTGAAGTACCATAAAGCTCACGGATTGATCACACTTTTGACGAGAGCTTGTCATCTCAGCTGAGAATATTGATTTGACTATTTCTGCCAGAGTATGGAAAATGTTTCTGCATTTTTTTTTTTTTTTTCTTTTTGAAAACCTTGGTGTTGAATTGTTTTTGCCTTTTTAAGTGTCGCCCGTATTTGTTTGAAATTTAGCATCAGCTGCAGCACTGTGTTGCTGGGCTGACTTGATGTTTCAGTTTATTACAAAAATCATCATTTCATTATTTAACAGAAAGAAAAAAAAGAAAAACTCATCAATTGAATAAAAACAAAATGAACATTTTTTCATTATTGTGCAAACTCCATTGTTTTCTTATTTTATTATGTATGTTGATGTAAAGAAATGTATACTCCTATAATGAGTGGGGCCTTGAGGCCAGAGGTATGATTGTTGCAGTGTCTCGGCTTCTAGATGTTAAATAATAATCCACTATTTTAGCTAGAAAGGACTTCAGTATTCGGATAGTGATCCTGTTTCTTAGTCTATCTTTCAAAGATGGATGATGGAGCTTTAGGAGATTTCAGAATAGTTTCATAATCCTAGGTATGGACCCTACTTTTTCTTCTCCACCTATAGCAGTTTTTACACAATATGTGTAGTTTTAACTGATTCAAGATTTTCCCATCAGGTCCTCGAACTGTCACAGTGGTCAGTCAGTCAAGATTAGATGAAGAGAAGAAAAGCAAACAGTACTATAGGATCAAATTCAAATCTTGGGAAACCTGAGTTTTTTACATCCTTTATGTTTAATTTAAATATGGATGAGACAAGACTTACGACACTTTATTTACGGTATTTCATGTTTGGCTTTTTCAAGGATAATAAAGAGAAGAGACAGCACTGTTCTGTTGACATACAACATGTGTCCGAATATGACTGGGGCCAGATACATTATTGACGTACAGACTTGCACCCAGAGCAAATGAGTTGGTAGTCGCTCCCGATGATTGCAAGTTATGGCCGTTTTTAACTATTTCCCGACTCATATACCAAATTTTTCTTTTCAGCTTTAGGAGGTTGAATTTTCGTTTTACTGAAAACAAATAAAAAAATTTGGTATCTCAGTTAGAAAAAAGTTAGAACTGGCCATAACTTGAAATCTCCCCGATTGACTTCCGACTCATTTGCCTGGGCGTGAGACATGTGCTTTGCAGTATTTGCATACACGTACATGTCAGAATATGACTGGGGTCAGCTGCACTACTAATTACTAATTACTGGGTAGGTTGCCCTGAAGAAGGACCAAGTTGGTTCAATAAGTTTATGTTTTTTCATAACTGTTTAGTTAGTGGCAACTGTGTTTTACGGTGATGTAGGCTGAACGTAAGTTGCGGGTTGGACCCCAGTCATATTCGAACGTATGTTGTATGTCATGAGAGCAGCGAAGGAGTTACTTGATTTAATCAATTAATTGGACTTAAGTCTATTGGCACGTCAGCAGAATCACCCTTATATTGAAACCAAGAATCGTATTATCAGTTAATACTAACATAATGTTTACAACATATAAAGACACAATGAGCAAGCATACAAAACAAGACATTTGTATTTATGAATTTTTATTGAATTTTTTTTTTCCATCATAAATTATTAAGTCACACTCAATATTAACAAACTGTCATTGGAAGAAAAAATAAAAGAGAAAGATTATACACACAGAAAAAAAAACAACAACATCGTATGATAGAAGCACATTGTAGTCTATTTACCCATGTGTGTTCCAAGTTCTCTGTGTATCTGTGATGCATAGTAAAGTATCCAAGCTAATGGATCACCCAAGAAAATATCCGTGGGTTATCCGTTGTAATAAACGAAACTGATTAGTCATACTAGATCTGAGAAAGCAAACAAGCAAGCAGGAAGTACATACAGCGTATGGTTTACATACACGTACATGTCATCTGGATGAAACAATACATTCAAGGAGTGTGGTGTGTACTGGTACAATCATAGCCAAATTTTAATCATTTTAATGTCTAATCTATCTTCGATTACAAAGCTATTTGTACTGAAACTAAAAAACATTTCAGGCTCAACTGCTAATTTCTTTGGATAAAGTCCTGAATATATGAAACACTAACTTAATCTCCAGAACAAATAATGTACATGTAAATTAATCACACCCCCCCCCCCCCTCTTTTTTTTTTCTCACAGGGATGTCAAATTTCCTACTGTAGTGGGATTTCCTACTTTTTGGCTGTCAGTAATTTCTTTTTTGGTCCTGAATCTGGTATTATTTACCATTAAGGTACTTTAGATTTACATGTTGCTAAACAGTATGCCAGGAACTTTTCCTACTTTTTCATGTATTCAGATTGACATCCCTGTTTTCAGATATAAACTATATTTAAAAAAAGAAGGCTGAAAATGGTGATGGATGGTACATTTGTCTAACTACATGAGGTTTTAGTCATAAGAAGCACTGATGTGTCACCTGTACTGTTTGCAGTACTATATGACAAACATCAGACATGACATTTTTCAGCTTCTAGACAGTATAGGAGATTATGTAACATGTGCCTACTAATATGCACATATATATGTCAAACTACATAACGTGCATATTTGAGCTGGCCTATGGTAACATTTTATCTCACATCAGTGTCCGGACACACCTATCTAATATCAACAAGTCTTTCTAAAGGAAATGATGCTCATGATGTTTATAAAAGAGATGAATGCTCTGTGTACAAGCATGTGGGATGTAAATGTCATTATCAGCTAAGCACAAAATGAGGAAATTGATCATTTCAAATTTGAATTGAACATTTAACATAATCACAGCCTCATTCACACATATAGACAATCATATAATGAAAGAACAACAACAAAACAAAACCATTGGTTTATCTAAGTAAATGCATACTGAAAATTATCTGGAATACAGTAGTGTACATATGTTACAAAATGTCCAGTCTGATTGGGCACTTACACAGTGGAGCTCAATACAAAAATTGAACTGATTCCTCCAGTTAAAGTACCTCTAGTTATAACTTATAAGTCAATTGCTGCCAAATCCACGCTGACTGTCTCCACTTCAAATACGCAGGTATTGACCATTGACTGATGATGACTGAGAACTACTATAACTCTGATATTGAATTTAAATGAAACATCTGGACATTTCCTTGGGTAATAAGCCATGATATTTTAGTTCCTATGCCTCACTCTCAAGGGATCAAGGAGCCATAAATTGGGCTCATAATTGGATTAAAACACAGGCAACTGTTGACTTGTGGACAGTGTTTACCACACAGCTTCTTTTAAGCAACGAGATGAATCTGGCTGAAAATGTTTGACTCAAGATGGTGTCACGGTACATATTTTTATCTCATCTTAAGGGGGAGAAAAGCTTCAAATTCCCAAATTTCGGACTTGTGCCGAATGCTTGTGACACCAATATGTTTGGTAATATACTAGTAGTTACACACTGCTAATCTGTAACTGAAGAGAACTCATATCTGTCTAAGTCTCTAGTACTGGAGAGATCTCAGTTATCAAGACTTTCATTCCACTCCTGGCTGACACAAAGAATACATGCTGTAGGTTTGCTTCGTCTCCAAGTTTTGCATTACTACAGAAAATGATCATTGTCACAAGAGGATGATTGGATATTGTAACTGGAACATGTGGCTGAATCACATTACATTAAGACTAGTATAGACTTGATGTTTGCTAAGGAAAAAATAATTTAAAAAAAAAACAAAAAAACAACAAAACATGATGGAGATTGTGTAAGTATTTGTACTATGTGATGATAAATATGACTGCAAATGATGTGATCTTGGAATACTTTCTCTCCTGTCTAAGATCTGTGTAATTTTCACATGCAGGAGCATCTACACTTTAGTCTGTGCTTATTGTTTTATAATTATCCTCAGTTCTAATATTCAGCTTCTGTAAGAACTAAGATAATGGACTATACAACTATACATTAGGAACTCATACACGTACATGTATGTCTAAAGGTCTTAACATCTTGTGTGGCTGTGCACTGGAACTCAGCCCAGAAAGCCTTGAGATTTGAGGCTACAACCTGATTACAGTGCCACAAATGAGACCATGTGTAACACTGACCCAGACTTAGCAGATAAGCCAAGGGTTTGGTATCAGACTGTGCCAGATGCTACTCTTTCCATTGGCCTCTCTGTACGGTACACTGATCTTTTGAAATGAGATTTGAACCAAACTGAACACCTGACAATGCTGAGGGTCAAATATCATCAGTTTTCCACCAAATCAACAACAGAAACAACATGTAACAGATAACACAGTGACGGCAATACCTGTCAGTTTCATTATCACCTGGATGAACATAATGCTTAAGAGCAGAGGTGTCCTCTATCACCTATCGTAGCAATTGTCATATCATATTGTATCACATTATAGGGACAGCTAATAGTAAAGTCAATGTTTACTTCATAATGTCTAACGAAGCTTATTTTCATTAATTCCTATAACCCGAAGTGATGACTCATCTGTCATTAAATCAGGGCATGGCCACTGACGTGACGACTCAGTTGTCATTGAATTGAAGTGTGGTAGCCCTCACAAACTCCATGCTACATAGCCCTAAATGGAACCACTTAAAAACTAAAAACCTCTATGATGGGAAAAGAAACAAAACTAGTGGGAGTTGCTTGAAGAAGCCAGAGATTTGTGGTTTTTTATTGCTCTTTTGATATTTACCACCAATTTAAAAAATTCATGAAGGGACATAATTCCAGCAAAACCAGAAAATTAATTTCAGGTAATAAGAGTTAAAGTTAAGATAAATTATGCCTTGAACTGGCCTATGCAGATTTATAAAAATCAGTGATCTTGTCATCTCTAGTTGTACAGTATTAGACATGAGCCTCTAGCTTAATGAAGCACTTGGAGGTGATTTGCAGCCACCCACATTGAGCGACTGACATAAGTCACCTCTCAATCATCAGGCACGTTTTCACTTTCAGAGATTTTCTTCTCAACATTATTTTTTTTAGACCCTGTACACAATTCACAATGACAGTTAGTTTTCAAGCAAATGTTTATTCATTTTAATCACCGTACCTAAATTTTAACCACTTTCAAATATCTTTGATTCTCAATTTCTACTTCTACAAGAACACTGCATGAATCATTCCGAGTATACATAAATATATATGAAGAAAAATTAAAACAAGGAAAACAAAAGCATAAATAATGGAATAAAACCTGAAATTTCAAACATTAAAATCGCAGGTCACAGAAATCAAAGAACTGGCAGAGAATCATGGACAGAAAAAAAAAAGCTGTGAATATCAGTTCAGTTATTTAGAGGAGAAATGTTGGGATAGAAACTGGAATTATCAATAACTGCATTCATGGGCTGCCCATCCATGAGGGGTTAACATGTAAAAGACTGTTCATTTATGCCTTCACATATAATGACTCTCACCTACTGAAACACACCTTTCTTTAGCTGTAATACACTGTCCAACACATTTGAGATGCGACACACTGAAATCTGGCTCTCCTCAAATTTTTAGCATACGGAGTTATCTGTGAAGATCATTTATTTCCCTTTCTGTGCATGAAAACATTTTGTTCTACCTTAAGTAGAAGTCAAGATAGTGACAATAAAAGATGATGGGATGACCTGATGCTATAGCTGAATTTAGTGAGAAAATGGCCAATCATTTTTGTTAACCCTTATCAGGTCATGCCACTAAATTATAATTTTTGAGACTTTACTCAAATCTATTCCAGCAAATTTATCTCTGAAATGCATTTCTAGATTGATGTAGAAAATTTCTGTGAAGAAAAAAAAAAATAAAAAATTATGTTTAAAAGTCATTCACTGTTGAAAAAACACGATTTCTCCGACTACCTCAGCCTGACGAGCACCTGATTTCATTCTGTCGCATCCCATTTTCTTCCAGCTGTAAACAATGTATGCATCTCAATCTGTCTGACTAATCACCAGCACATTCAGCATGTTACATATTAAGTTAATGAACCCCTGTCTTGACAGAAATCTAAGTCAACATCTGCAAGCATCTCATTTTTCCACAGACTGATCATTCATGTGTGTTACAAATTGTGCAGATGTAACTAGAGCTAAGTGCTTGTCTAAAATGCAAACATGGCTGAAGTAGGCGGACAAAAGTGCTGGATTTGATGGAGGAGAGCAACAACAGAAGAGCTTAGTCTGAGTTGATGACCAGATGACATAGAAAAGTTGTCACGACACAGAGAGATGTTAGAACACTTGTACTGATGGTCTAAAACACAGTCCTGGTGAGAAATCCGCATCGCCCGGACCCTACCACAGGCTCTGGCTACAGAATATGAAAGTCAGTTAAACAACAAGAATGTCAAATTTAGTATTCTTACTCTAAATTCTATTTGCAGACATTATGCATCTGTGTCACTAAAAATGCAAAGTGTCATGTTTGTTTCACATCAAAGCTTGGGGGAGAAGAGGGAAGAGAAAATGCAGAATGTTTCAAGAAAAAAAGAGCAAAACACAGTCACAAAATGAAAAGAAATGGGTCATCATTTCGGTCATTTTCCTTGAGTTGAACGACCTTAAATTTCCAAGTGCATTAGTAATTGACATTTGATGAGATTAATACACTTCATGTTACTCTACGGAGATGTATCTAATTTGATATCAATGTATATCAAATGTTCAATAAATCTATGACTGAATTTATTAAATTTGTTCATCACTCGGGAAGTCAAAGTGACAACTTCTCATCTGTAAGAGGAGCCTGTGGTGGAGTTATGGGCCTTGGATCTCTGCACGGGCTGTAGGTTTGACTGCATAGTCTCGGAGTGATCTACTGAGTACTGGCTGGACGAGTACTGCAGTTAGTGGGCTCTCTCTCTCGATCTCTTTCTCTCTCTCTGCCTTTCTGTCACTCTCTTTATTTACCAACCAGGCACACAGACGCACACTTAAACAAGCGTACACACGTATGATGACACTCTAAACATGTCTTTAGACACAGATCTTCACAAACATGTGATTTACATTCTAAACATACCAATTGTCTTACAGTATGAGGTTTATATCTAGCACTTGTCGGGTTCATCCATAACCATTTAACAATCTTTTCATGTATCTGTATACTCAGTACATTCTCTCTCTATAAACTGCTACAAGTAGCACACAAGACTGTAGAAAAAGGTGAGAAGATGGTAGAAAACAACCAAGTGCCAAATAGCTGGACATTCAGAGTACCAATACAGGCACACCCACACTTGCAGTTTTCTTCCTCATGCTCAGCTAGATCTAGTTTACAGTACACGTAGTGACAGGCCAGAGTCGGACACTAGCGACTGCATTCACTGCAATGACACAAAACATCGACTTGTAAACATTTCAGTGCTTGTTCAACACAAACAGTCTCCTTGTTCTGAGACTTTGCATAGATATTCATCAAAGAGGAATATCCTACCTAGTCTGACCAGTAGAGAGAAAAAAAAACACAAACAAAAGCTACAAAAAAAGAAAAAAAAAGCAATTAAAAGCTTTACAAAGGTGTCAAGTCAAACTAACAAAATTTGTCATTAAGCAAAAAAAAAAAAAAAGACAAAAAGCTCGATTCATAATTCATTTGAAAGTGAAAACAAATTTCAGGTGCCCTAAGCCTACTAATTTATTTGCAGGAAAGCTTTTTCTACTAATGCACATCCAATGTCGAATCTGTATTCAAAGTTTATTTACATGATATATATTTCCCTTTTTTCAAATTTGCTTTCATCTAAGTAAGAGTATAACCATCTTTCAGCAAGATGAAATGATCCTCTGCAGCTATACAGTTACACCAACACTATAAAACTACAACTCAGCTTTGTGAGACTTCACTCCTTTGCCAGTCTGGTTCCTGTCTGTCTCTTCTGTGGAAGTCACAAGAGTAAAAATGGCACATATTGGTAACTGCCTTCAAATTATTTAAGAACATGATTATGATAGTAAACTTAAGTTTTTAGAACAAACCCTAGCCCTAACCCTTACCCTAACCCTACCATCACACACTGGCATATTGTCATTTGATTGTAGGGTTAGGGTTCGAGTTAGGGTTAGTAGACAATGCAGCAATCATAATCATACTCTTATATATAATTGGAAGGTAGTAGTTGATATGTGTCAATTCTGCTTTGGAGATATGATTTCCCTTGTAAAGATAGACCGTGATCACACTGGCAAAGGAGTGGCTGTGAAACTGTTCAACTCAACTGTGACAAAAGGAACCAAGGCACAGGACAACCAACCTGACAAAATCATATATACATGTATGCAACTGATTCACAAACTCAAAAGTCGCTACTCTGCTTCAGTATCACAAATGAGGAATAAATTAAATTATATGAAGGATTTGTACAAACAAAAGATCGGTCATAATCATATGCAAATCTTAAGGCTGTGATGACGGAAGCAGAGCTTTTTGGGGGTAGCTGATTACTGAAATAGCATAAATAAATAGGTACATCCGCTGACAGACATCAAAGAGAACTGTGTGACTACTTCATTATACATCATCAAAGTGTGGATTTTCTTAGAGAAACAAATTTTCACATTTTTTTTTTCTCCCTTCCATTACCATTTACTGATGCACGGCACGAAGTCATGAAATTTGTAATTCTGTCTTGAAATAAACAGATTATCGCCAAATTTCTCAGTATACATCAAACATTTAACAAAGAGACATCTGACAGGTAATTAATTATGTACAACTTCTCAACATCTCGGCCCAGTGGTATAAATTTTATCCTTCTTTCTGTTTCTTTCAAACATGGTGCACTACATGAATTCCGATACAAAGATTAGAAGCAGTTCTATGAGAGGGGACTGTTGGAACAGGAAACTCTTAACTATCCACTAGGTAGGCTATTCAACTATTATTAATTACAAAAAAATAGTTTTTGCACCCTTGTATTTACAATATTCTCTTTTTTTCATTCTTTTACATACACACTACATTATATATATTTTATTTAATAATTTTGACTCTCATTCTTGCAGAGTCATGGCTGAAGAGACAAATGGAACATTTTATATCAATTTCCTTTATTTGTTCTAGTACAAAGAAAATATCAATTTCCTTTATTTGCTCTAGTACAATGAAAAATCAATTTCCTTTCTTTGATACATCAATTTCTTTTGCTCCTGTACAATGAAAACATCAATTTCCTATATTTGCTTTGATACATCAATTTCCATTGTTTGCTTTGGTACAATTAAAACATCAATTTCCTTTTTTTTTGATACATTAATTTCCTTTGTTTGCTCCAATCTTCCATGTTCAGGCCCCACCATAAATCACAAGACAGCCAGTAAGATGTTGCCTCATGTGTGGGTAAGCCAGTGTGTCCATTTCTTGACTTCTCTTGTTACTTTATATCTCTGAAGAGCCAATTTATTCTGAGTGTAATTCTAAATTTTGAACATGGTTCTGATGCCTTTCTCATCATTCCTTATGTATGAAGGAAGTTCTGGTTGCTTGAGGTAAGATCGCAAAGCAAATAGTAATAATAATAATAATAGACAGTATTTATATAGCGATTATCTCTGTAATTACAGGCTCTAAGCACTTTACAATCTATTACCAAGTCATGACAGAAGTCTTGAGAAAACTGGAGTGTTTCCTATTACAATCCCTCTGTTTTGGGAAGTTTTGAGAAAACTTGAGTTTTTCCTATTACAATCCCTCTGTTTTGGGAAGTTTTGAGAAAACTTGAGTTTTTCTTATTACAATCCCTCTGTTTTGGGAAGTTTTGAGAAAACTTGAGTTTTTCCTATTACAATCCCTCAGTTTTGGGAAGTTTTGAGAAAACTTGAGTTTTTCCTATTACAATCCCTCAGTTTTGGGAAGTTTTAGGAAAACTAGAGTTACATCCCCTGTATTCTGATAAGAAAAGTTTCTCTCCAGTTACTCCAACTATTGGACCATTCTGAAACCTGTCCCATCTAACAGAAGTCAAAAGCTTGACTAAAATACACAGGCAATAGTGAACAGAATTATCATTGCACAGAGAATATTATACATGCATGGCCAAGTAAAATGCACATTTAATTAAAATCCCTCTGCATCTCCAGCAACCTTGAGACAATAAAACAAAACAACATGAAAAGTTTGATCACAAAATGAGATAAATTCAGGTTTCTTGTGTTGAGAAAAAAAATGTTTCTGAATCCAAAAAACATGTTTTGCTACATATGAACTGTTAATGGTATGCTACCATAGGACAAATTATATTTTGCAATGTCATTTTTAAACTGGGTCACTTAAATAACTTACTCAAAAATCATCTCATGCACATAAATATCTTGAAAATTTCAAAAATGGCATTTATGGCATTTTGCGATCAAACATTCCACATAAAATAACAAATACAACAAATAAAGAGAGAAGCAAAGAAATACAGAGAAGACAAAAGCAAAGCAGAAACCTTAGCCTTGTATGTGGAACAAACTGTGCTGTCAGAACGTACAATCCTATCAAACTCAAGTGAAAGACGTCGGGTCTCCAAAGTGAAACATGACAAGACCAATCAAAGTTTGATGACTACAGAACTGGAACTACACTAACCAAAACAAAATGGAGAACAAAATCAATCACCAAAAACTCAGACATGAACAATCTATCACTCCATAGACAGACAACACGGTACACCACATCTGCAAGTCATATCATGACTTATACGTTAGCTGAAATGTGCTAAGTTTTGACATGGTAATTTTGAAAAAGTCCTAGAATTATATAACGAGCAGGCAATTTTCTTGTGATACAGATTTATGAAAACTGGGGCCAAAATTTTCATTTGAAGAAGGACATTCTGCTATGCTCTCATAATTGTTTCAGTAGCTAAAAGGTTCATGCTCGGATTGCTTTGAACATATGACCAAGAAGGGTATAACCCCCTCCCCCCCCAAACTCCAAGTTTAGGTGCCGGGAGATGGTAGAATCAGGGAGCCAGTGTTCCAAGACTCGAGTGATGGAGCTATTGTATTTCCATTTGAGTACAAGTGACAACCGACTTCAAACCATAACGGGAGGCAAAATGCAAGTCTAAAAGTACAATCAAACAACTGCAACATCTCAAGTCACAGCTCACCAGTAACAACAACTACAACAACAGAAACAACTGGCAGGACATTCTCCATACCACAACTTAGGGTAAAACAAAAAAACTTAACAATAAATAAAACAACAATCATAGTAACAACAACAACAACAACAACAACAACAATAATGAAATGAATTATGACACACAAAGTAATGTTAAGCAACATTGTCTAACTGACATTCTCATTGATTGCTTCACTGATGGAGTCTGAAGAGAGAGATCGTCGCACTAGTCAGAATGTTGGTGGCCGCATTTGGAATTACCATCAAATTTTACTGTGCAACACGCTACGGGATGTGTTATTTATTTACCCTTATCATTGAAAAAAAATTTCAAAAGCTTTATTTTTTTTTTTTTAATGTTGTTTCTCCAATATTTATCATCCAGAAGTTTTTTCATCAGTGAAACTGGAGTGAGGTGGTACATGATTTATTCTGACAAAATTTTGCATATTTACAATTTTCCCGTGATGGATCACTTGTTCTATGGATCATGGCCTAATGCTACTGTCTATAGCATCTACTGCTAAAATTATCAAACTTTGTATTGATCTTTGACAGCTGATTTCATGATATAAATCCCAATCTCTAATGTGCCAGAATAAAATTAAATTTGTCTGAAGGTAATGACAAATTCCATGTTTTTCATTTATGACTAAGTGCATTGATTTGTTTCAACTGCCACAAGGAAAATACTGGTGATTCCTCAGTGAAGTGGGGGTAGTGGCTTGTCAGTTCCTCTGGTGGTCCCAGACTTTAGGTTGGAAACTGCTTTACTTCATCAAATTGTTGAGTTGCTTCACAATCTCTGCACAGCGTGAGAGATCCAGGCTAGCTCAGAGATGTTGTATACTGCACACTAACACAAGCATTGAATCCCAGTGAAGCACCTAACACTGGACACACACAGAAACATGAGCCCTGCTCATCATAAACCATGGACAATAATGTATAACATTCATGACTAAATCCAATGTCTTCTCTGTATCCTTTGTTACAGTTCTGTTCCCCCTGCTGACAGACTACAGTTTGTCAATTTAGTGAAATGTTCCATATTTCCTTTCTGTGAGGACATTCATAGATCCACAGAGGAGGTACATGTATGTATCCCTGTATGGAACTGAAGTTTCCTTTGTAACTGTGAGTCCTTTGAGTCACAGACCAGAGAAAAACACAAAGACACATTATATAGTTGTGTTCTACTCTAACGTTTGTAGAAAATGATCAAAACATATTGATGTCGAGAGAAACAGCCACCAGTTTGGAGAGAGACGGATAACTTTAATCTCCAGTTTGATGTCAACGAGTGCTAGAAGCCTGAAATCTCCAGCGGTGAATTACTCCATAATTACATCAGACATGACCAGACCATGTCGTTGATTGATTTCCTGCCAACTATTTGGGCAGAAAAATCTTCTCATGTCCAGATTTATGGCCATGGCTCTTGTTTCAGGAATGGATTGTACTTAGGTCAAACCTCCTACTTTGTCAGAAATAATTGTCCTGTTTTCCATGTCTTTGATATATTCAGAAATACATGTATCCTGAACATTTCATGAGCGCTTTTGCTCTCATTTGCTTAATATGTCAACACCATAAAAGTTTAACATTTCTGATGTGATTCTTTGATCCCTCTGATCCTGTCAGAATTCTGTGTCTATTTGTCTATGTACACACACGCAGTCTTGTTTCACACTTGTGTTCCATCGGGCAGACCCGGCCGCAGGACGATGGGGGCTCGCGGGGCTGGCTGTCTCTTGCCGCTGCCGCCCTGGCCTGGGGGCGGAGTGTTGCGGCTCTGGATGGGTGTGGTTGGGCTGGGGGTGAACACGGTGCTGGAGTGGGTGTCACTGCTGGCACTGCCCACACTACCAGAGGCCTGCAAGGATAAACATACACAACACATTAGTGCTGCAAAGTTTTGTTTGTACAATCTATTGTAAAGATTTATCCTGAACTTACAAAAATGAAACAATATTTTAACTTCAAATCAAAGCAACCTTTGAAGATTTACTGCATTAGAAAGCCTAAAACATGAATGGTTTTATCAATGCTAAGTTATGTAGAGTATCTTATGACAAGGAGAAAGTTAGTTCGACCAAAAAAGCTACTCCAGCCTTGAAGGTTTTTCTGCATGATTGGAGCTCAAGACTGTAGCTCAAACAAAACAAACACATGAGAATATGGATGACCAAATCATGAACATGAAAGCTGTTCAGAAGATAACAATACCAGTCTGGTAGAACATTGGTGAAGTAGGCAATAGTAAGATAGTGTCCGCAAAGGCCTGATCAGACATGAAAAAAACATTGCTCACAAAAATATTAGGTATGAAACACTTGTGTCTCCTTTGAACATCCATCATCAAAATAAAAGTTATTCATTTATTCCCCCAGATCCGATGTGACGGACCGACAGTAGGCCAATAACTATGTTAAAAAGACACTGGTCACTCACCATTCCACTGTCCAGTGAGGCTCCACTGCTCCCCCTCTTCATCACCGGGTCTGTGGATGGGACAGACAGACAGACACATCATTAGACAACTTTGTCATGACTCCGAGAATATCACAACACTGGTGACATTCAAATCACAATATCTTTGAAATGCAGACATCAGCAGTTATCGGAATTTGAACAGGAAGAATGTGTGGCAAATCAAGACATGCACTTCTCTCTCTTTTTTAAATTACGTAAGCAGACTGTACATCATTTTATTGAGTCAATTGAAGTCAACTTCTTCTCCCTTTTTCCACTCACTAAAGAACAGAAAGCAAATTATTCTATTTGAGTCAGCTAAAGTAAAGTTGTGTTTAAGCTCAACTTCAAGTGACAGTTTTTTTACTTCTTTCAAACTGTTGATGTCTATGTGCAGAGCTAGAGTTGGTAATGAGACAAACTCATAGTTTTCAGGCATGAAACTAAAGCCTTCCTATTTTCTATACTTTCTTCTTCATTTTTTTATAGGATGACTGATGGCTATATGGTTTCATAAGTTGAGGATTAAATATGGGGATGGGGAAGAAAGGTCGAAGAAGAGGCATGGCAAAGTGAGGTGAGACGAGGCTTTGATGGAAAATTTGGGTATGATCAGATTTGATGAGCTGCTTCATACCAAAACTGAAACAGCTTGTGTTGTGAGCATGGAGTCACCATGTATCATTATTGACTACCTGTTTATTCACTACATAATTACTATAAACAGTCTTTGCAAAACATTTTGAAATTTTGTCTGATATCAACATCTTTCATACCTATCTGAAACTGAGTAGAATGACCCCTATATCACTAACAACTGAAAATCACTTTTTTAGGCATCTTTTAGTGTAAGATCTCAGGGTAATGGGGCATATATCATTCATAAATTTTTCATGCGAATGTCTTCCTTCTCTAGCTTTTGTGGCAGATACTGATCATTCTTCAGAATGTTATTTTTCAGCATTACCAAACTCCAGTGGAAACATCACTGGCGGGGGTACATGTGTACTTATATATTATGAGTAAAACCTGATTAGCACTTAAGCACTCAATAATATGAATTCAAATACGTTGATGACAGATGTCTGTGTGCAGGTTTAATAAGCTGCAGATTTCATGAATGAATGAAGTGTAAGGATGAATCATGCTGTGCTTAACTCAGACAATATCTGCTCTGGCTATCTGTCTAACAAGCAAGTGGAGTACAAGACAGGTGTCTCACCAAAGACTACACTGACAAAGTAACATTTTCCGCAGATTCATGAGATGAATAACTATAAAATAATAATAACAGAAAGCATATAAAATGTTTATTCTTGTGCAGTACAAGTTCTAAATGTTTTACTTTATACTATTACCACAAAACAGATTGAAATACCACAACAGACTGATCTAAAGACACTTTAAAGTATGTTCTAAGCTTTGTGCTAAAATAGGGGCCTGTTGCATGTTGAGGTGCTCAAATCCTTATCAGTCTGATATTAACATGCACTGCCAACGGTTGGGTACCCATTTATCTTGAATCAAATCAGGAAATGTCCATAAACTGTCTCTCTCGGGACAAACCGTCAGGCCCCGAAAGGCTTGAAGCCAGACCTTTAAATCTTGAATCTGACGTCCCAGCCACAGCCTAACTTTTTTTTTTTCTACTTCTGAGATAAACTTCAGCTATCAACTACTGGTAACATTCAAGTTTAATTAACTGCACACAATTTCTTGCAACTGTAGAATCCAAATAATTATACAACAGTGATTACTTTCCTAATGTTCTTCATAGTAGCTCTTCATTTTGACATTCCGCAGCACAGTATTTCAGCTTGGTGACTGATCATCCTTGAAATTTCATTCCCATCTCTATTGCTATTTACATACTATATATATTCATGCAGTGTAACTGAAATGTGTCAACTAGCAGACTGATTTGTAAACTATTCTTTGACAAGCTCTACCGCTCTCTGCTATCATAGAAGACACTTAAGATAAAGAAAAAAAAAAAGAAAAACTGGCTACAACATTCAGCAAACAGTCTCTTGCACTGCTCTGTTTCTTCTTAAACTATTTGTTTCTCCCAGTCGAGTACAGAAATACTTCACTGACACTAAAACAACATTGCAGTTTCAAGAGTATATGTCTGACACCCAGGGCAAATGAGTCAGAAGTCGATCGGGGGGAGTCTAAGTTACGCCATTTTAACTATTTTACACAAAGTGAAAAGTCAACGTTTTCTAACCTGAAAAGAGAAATTTGGTATCTGAGTCAGCAAACATTTCAAAAAGACCGCAACTCATGATCACCCAGAATGACATCTGACTTATTAGGTCTGGGCATAAGACATATCTTCTTCCTGATGCTAATTTACTGCTGGCTCTTCTATCTCTCCCTCCCAGAAAATGGTTTGGGATTTTACTCCTTATCTAAGCAGGGTAATACACAATATCTGCGGTCAATGAAGCTGCATCATTTAGAGATAGTTTTAAAACACAGAACAACATTATCTAGCGATGTACAAACCAGTAAAGATGTCAGTATCCTACTCTCAGACTGAACCTAGAACCAAAGCAATATTACAGATAATGATAGACACAGTGAGTAGTTAAACTATCAAGACAAAATACAAAATAATAAATCTAATAAAACCGAAGAGACTGAGTTAAAAAAAAAACACACAAAAAAAACAAACAAAAAAACAGGGAAATCTTGAGTAATGACTGATAGAAATGGATAATAATCTAGGCTAGGAGTTACAAGTTTAGAGAATCATATCACCTGCCAGCCATTACTTCAGCACTGGGAGGGGAACTTAGTAACACTACACTTTGCTTGTTAGTCCCTTGTCTCTGCACTCAAGAACTAGACCAATAAACAAAACATCAGATTTACTACCATGAACAAAAATTTGATCAACTACCTACCAGGAAACAAAAAGTTAGTAGAACTACCCTGTACAAAAGCCTGATTAGCCTTAGGTCTTACTGAGGATTGTATGGTAGGACAGGTGGGAGGAATGAACATGAGGGTGGGGGAAAGCATGGCCAGATCAGATTTGGGTGGAAAATTTGGGCATGATCTGGGTGAGCTGACTGCTTCATAGCATCCACTATACAGCAAAGCTGAAGGCAAATTAAGTTTGTTTTATGAATTTTTTTTCTTTTGTTAAATTTTGTGACTGACTTCGTAGTGTTTTATGAATTTTTTTCTTTTGTTAGATTTTGTGACTGATATCATGGTGTGATTTCCTTCTGATCTCTGCTCAAATATCCTGAATGGCTTAGCAAAAATCTCTTCCATCTATGCTATCAATTATCATCTTGATAATGTCGAGATAGACCATATAGTAATCGTATCAAAATCTTGCAAAGACAGAGAAATTTTTATTTGAGACTCTCCTGCCTGATGTTACATGACCTAAGTGCTGGTGTCCAGGTGAAAGTGTAACATCACAAAGCTCAGAGTGGGTGATGGTGAGAACTGGTCAACCCCACAGCTGGACATTGGATCTTTTCTAACATTTGGAGTTATCACTACAGCCTACCTCGCAGCCACTAGCCAAAGGCATGAATTACTTTCTCTCTATCTCTGTCTCGTTCCTATTTTCCTGTTTCTCCCCAGCCTCTGTTGCTCTCTCTCTCCAAACTCCCATTAGCTCGCAACTAACACAATAAAACTCCTCTCAGAGTTTACATCCATCAAAACACCAATACTCATGAAGAAAATAATATGATCGAAGCAACAATCCCAATCTTTTCCCATTTGATGTGCAAAATTCATCTGCCTTGTGATTTGTTATATACAGATATAAAATTATCACAAAGCTCCTCAGTTATTAGGCCAATACTTATAAGAAATGTTGGTATCCCTTAGCATCCTGACAGTATTTGATACAAACCACCCAGTCTATCACATCTATCCCATGAGCTCAGGCTCATAATTTGGCAGATTCTAGAAATTTTGGTCAATTTGAAAACTACCCTATTTGATCATAAAAGACTTCTCCTTCCTCAAGTCTCCCTGTTACTGTCCAGCTGAGGGGTTGGGACCACAGGTAGCGTGAAAGCATGCATACCTGAGAGGTCAGTGAGAGAGTTTGAGTATGAGACTTTCTTCAGGTTACACTCGGGTGCGGACAGGCGATTGTGCGGGTTGTCGGAAGCTTTGGCTAAATCGTACGCTAGCACTCGGGAGTCGTCACAGGCATAGCGCTTGTCCATTGTGTTGTGGGTGGTGCGGTGGCGGGCCATCTCCTCTTCGATTCTCAACTGTTCCATTCCGTTAGTCTGAAAACATGAGACATTGAAAGTTTATTGTCATATCAGGTAAGCATTCATGGAAAACAACAATTTTACAGAAAATGTGAATCTCTAAACTTGACAAGCACAAAAAGCACAGAATAGTGTGACTTCAATGTGCAAATTAACAAATCTCACAAATTTCACATTACAGACATTGAATGTTTATTGTAATGATCAACTTGTTTTATATGAAGTGTAAAGATGATTGCGCTGCACCTCTCCCCTGCTCTCTCTCTCTCTCTTTGTATACGTGCACCCATGAGTGCATCCTTGTAAGATAGAGAGAAACAGACAGAGAGAGTCTAATTTACATGAAAAAGATTGACATTGTCAGTGTCAAAAGACATCACTCACTTCCAAAATGGATTCCTTGAGATCCTCCACAAATGCCTGCCTGTCATGATCATTTCTGGCATTGAATGTGATGAGCGGCTTCCCATCTAGATTGTTGGTCAGTTGGATACCAAACTGGTAGTCTGTGGGAACACAAACAAATCACAGGTCTTTAGTACATAATGTACTGTTTGAATAAAAATGTTACACATTCAACAGCTGTCACAAAGTAACAGGGCTAAATTTTCAAATATCCATAGGTTTGTAGATGTTTGTGCCAGTTTTAGTAGATGAAAATTATCGCACAGAAAAATGTTAGAAAATTTAGGTCATATGGAAGAGAGCTAAGATTGAAATTTGCAGCATGGAGATGTCTAAAATAAAACTGAAAAGTATAAGATTATGAACATGCTGGTATCAAGCTGAAATTGTACCATCAAGGACAGGTGTGAGATGTTTACTATTTACCTAAAACATATGTCTGTGTATGTATTTGGGCTGTCTCGACCACATTGTAATGTAAAACACACAAATGCTTAGTTTGCTAACACTGCACCACTATGGACTTAAATAATAAGCTCTTATTATGTTTGTGTATTTCTGGGTGTCTCTATGCATACACATCAACATAAAACATGGCTATATATATATATATATATATAGACCAGTTGGTTTGCTGACAATGTCCTTGCATTGATAAAATGAACATTTTTCTCTGAAAGGCAGATAAAAAAAAATCATCTATCTCAACTGATGTAAAAACTGCATTTATGTCCGACTCAAAATGATGTATGAACCACAAAGGTTAAGCATGACAAGCTAATATCCCCTGGGATCCATGCCCTCTGGAACTGTAAGCGTATTAAGCTATTTCTCTGACACTGATGTAGAGCTCTAAGCTACTATCTGATAGATCAACTTCATCTTCATAAGTGCAGCTATCACCGCTACAGTAATACTCCCTAAAAGCTCTCAACAAAAATAACTTCAATCATCTACACTAAATGATATTTTCCCTCTAGATTATAAACCTTCTCCTCAAGAAACTTCCACATGTTCTTAATAACAAGTGATATAGATAACTCTTCTTCTGCCTACTCCATAAACTTTGCTCCTTGCTTAGCAAGTGGTTGCTTACAAATGCACGCAAATTGACTTCCGTAGACACGAATTCTCATCTAATAGCAGTTCTTGTTTGATCTCATCCCATAGTTGTTTAAAAAAAAAGGGGGGGGGGGGGGGAAACCTGACACTTGTTTGATCTAATCCTGTAATTGTAAAAAAAAAAAAAAAGCCACACACAATATTTTTGACTTGGTGATAGATTTTACAGCCTCTTTTAGAGTCTGCTATCAGGTATATTTAATTTGCGTGTTCCCTTTGAACCCTTGATATATAAGAGGAAAAGCTGTTTTGAACTTGTGCACATCAAGATTTTGGATGCGCTGATAATTATGAGCCACCGATATACACATCAGATCTCTCCCAGCAGGAGACATTATGTGAAGAAAATGGCAAAAATCAGCAGAAGTTTAGGCAAATGAGACCAGGAAATTACCCATAACTTTCACAATTTTGACATTCCTCAGGAAAACAGTTTCCAAAAATATCTTTACAACATCAATTTAACATCACTTTTTCACAGACATATAGTTGGCCATTTCAGCAATCAAATGTGTGTACAGAATTGTGAGAGATTATCTATCAGTCAGAATGATGAAGGTGGTGAAGGTGAAACTTAAGAAGGTGGTGTATGCCTGTAACAAGTTTCTCAAACATGTACTGTTCCTGTTGTCAGACATAAGATAAAATATGTAACTCTGTATTCTGACTTCACAAGCCGGGCTTGTACATGGTTCATGTACATCTATGTGTGCTATATAACAAACAGATAAACAACTAAACAACAACAACAAATTATGTAAAGGGAGAGGTAAAAAAAAAAAAAAAAGGAGAAAAGTGATCTAGTTCTTTTATACATGCACAACATTTAACAACATACCTAAACAACAAACAATTGTTTGATGAAGCGCATCACTTGCCTTTCTTTCAAAGCGGACAACTTTGAAAGTAACTCATGCCTATGTATTTTTATGTATCTATACATAATGGCTGCAGCTATTCAATCTAGTTTTATGGAATGTAAAACCTATCCCATTAATTTTTGTCTGCTGTAGATCTATGGACAATATTTTTTTTTAATCCAGCAAGATGATCAGGCTTGCTTCAACCCTTAGGGCTGAATGACGACACAACTTTCTCACATCACATGATGTGGAAGACTGAGTCTCAACAATTGCATGTAAAAAACAGATCTGTGTACAAAGTAAACAAGAGAGAGAGAGATCTTGATTTGGGATTCATTCTAAAGCAAAATCACAATAAAAATGAAAAACAGTATGCATGAGTAGGTCTAGTCTATCATTCTTCTGTTTGATGTTGTGTTTCTGAGTAGGCCTAGGGTTGTTCACCCCAGTCATGAAATCAACACAAAATTCCTTTCTTTTGACTTTGACATACAACGATCGAAAAACAAACTGCGATGTGAGGTAGATCTAATAAACAGATTTTGCATTTCCACGGGAGACAGTATTGAACTTGAATCTCTGGTCTAGATCTAGATCTAGATTAGAATCTTCTAGATCTAGACTGACTGACTTATTAGATCTGAATAAGGTCTCTCTGATTTGCTCTTTTCATGGGCCGTTGATTGTAAACTAGACTCTAGGTAATTGCTTTGGAGTAGATTATACTGCTTTCCCTATCAACTCTCTGACAATTTTTCACCAGCTCCAGTTCCAACACAGTGGGTTCTGTATCAAACATGTCGCTTCGTCTTCTTCTTACTATTAGATCTATCGTCTGCGAATGGGTCTCTAGGGCCTAGTCTTCCTACAACTTCCTAGCCTAGATTTATTTGTCTGACCTCTCAACTTTGACCTAGAAAGTGTCACTAGAATCCCGAGTTCCCGTGGGATGCCATTATATTAGCATCCAACATCTCTTCTAGAACTTTTGGAGCATCTGCGGCAACTTT
This sequence comes from Peronia verruculata, assembly GCA_038406235.1. Taxonomy (NCBI): domain Eukaryota; kingdom Metazoa; phylum Mollusca; class Gastropoda; order Systellommatophora; family Onchidiidae; genus Peronia; species Peronia verruculata. The sequence continues at coordinate 3,798 of JBCAUA010406009.1, read as the reverse complement.
TTGATCCTCAGCTATGACTTCGATATTCTTTCAACCCATATGTAGCTAGTTACCGTGGTGTCCTTTGTTGATAGATAGATCTAGTGTCGGGTGAGAGAGAGAAAGAGAGAGAGAGAGAGAGAGAGAGAGATGAGCGTTTAGTGTGAATATCTGTGAGTGGGGCGGGGAGTGGATAAAGGAGGGAGAGAGAGAGGGAGAGAGAGAGAGAGAGGGAGAAAAAAATGAGGCTCTGATGTCGTTGATGGCCCCAGAAGAAGACTTCTATGCTTAAGTCGCCAATCCCATTCGTACCTATACCCCGGACAGATAGATCTAGTAGTAACTCCAATGCTATGTGTACGCAGACAAAGAGAGACCGACGCATTACATTTATCGCTGATGTACTCAAGGCTGAGGAAGCTTGAAGTGCCTGTTTTCTATGTGGTGCTTATGTAGGGATGGACGAACAGACAGATGGACTGATGTACCCCCAGATTATCTACTTACAATCAATGTGACTGATGTGCACTTTTATGTGTGGTGCTTGTGCTGAGACAGACAGGCAGACAGACAGACAGACAGACAAAGACAGCCAGTCAGACGAGTCGATGGACAGCAGTCAGGCAGACGGGCATAGTGATGGACAGACAGACAGATGGACGCGTATATAGACAGACAAATAGATGGACAGAAAAGCAAAAAAACAAAAAACAAAAAACAAAACACAGATAATCAGGCAGAAAGACAGACAGGTGGATGGATAGACAGACAGACCGAATGAAGGAACAGGTGGATGGATGGACAGACAGAAAGATGAGATGAGATACAGACAGACAGACGGATGGACATAAAAACAAACAATCAGGCAGACAGACAGAGAGACAAACAGACAGACTAGAGATGAAGGAAGAATGCTTTCTACTCACGCGTTGTCTCGAAGAGGTACACGTGCATGCCACAGAGCGACAGAGAGTTACGGAATGAGTAAGTGATGCCTGTCTTCTTCTTGCTGAAGATCTTGGTGATCTGTGGGTGAGGAGGCAAAGTAGAAACATACACAAAGTGTTAAAACCGGGAGAACATGACAGAAAAATCTGCACTGTTAAAACTGTGTAGGGAAAACTAGAATGGTGCGTTAAAACACACAAGGCCGTCAAACGAAAGTTAACTGTTTAAGCATATATCTATAATGCTGGCAGAAAATAAAGGAATGGATGCCTAGTGCAGTAAAAGAGCTACATCAAATGTATGAAAACGATATAGTGAGAGAGGAGAGAGGAAGGAGGGAGAGACAGAGAGAAGGAGAGGGATAATGTTAGCGTCCAAAGGAGAGAGGAAAGAGAGAGAGAGAGAGAGAGAGAGAGAAAAAATGACTGTACAAGAAGGGAGAGAGAGAGAAGAAACAGACGAGAAAATAAAGTGTGAGTGAAATATAGAAAAAGAGTTGAAATACTGTGAAGGAGAGATAAAAGGAACGAAGAGCTATAGAAAGAGTAAAAGAAAGAAACATAGAGAGGCAAGTTTGGAAGTATGATAGAAAAAGAGGATGGAAAAAGAGAAAGAGAGAGAAAAAGAAACAGCAAAATGAGGAGGAGACCGAGAGGAAGAATCACTATTCAGTCTACAAGAGAAAGAGAGAGAGAGAGAGAGAGAGAGAGAGGAGAGAGAGGGAGTGAGCGAAAGACTGCCAAAGTTCATTCCACACGCAGGAGAGAGACAGAGAGAGAGAGACAGAGAGAGAGAGAGAGATAGAGAGAGAGGAGGAGGACACATTGTAGATGTAGTACTGACCAGGAGGAGGTCGTTGAAGAGGAAGACTTCCCTCTGATGCAGGCCGATCTTCTCTTTCTTGTTGGGGTCGTGGACCTCGTACAGGCGACAGTAACACACGAGGCGGCGGTGAGGCAAGGCCAGCGTCTGTGGGAGAGACAGAAGAGAACGACAAAATTAGACAAAGGTAAGACACAATACTGGTACAGACATGTTTATTGTTTATTGTTTGCTGGTGTTGGGGTTTTACGACACACCAGCACGATTACGGCTGTATTGTGTTAAACACGGTAAGATATGTTTGCATGTCAAGAAGAAGAGAGGATGGAGAGCGGGACAGAAGACAGAAGCAAGGAGAGAGAGAAAGAGAGCAGAGATGTCACCCTTGGAAAGTCGAAGAAGAAGAAGAAGAAGAAGAAGAAAAACAACAACAACAACACAACAACAACATCAACGACGACTAAATGAACAGCATCCTCTCTTGACCTCTGACCTTTCACCCAATGTAACATCTCTTATTTCAAACATTGACTTCATCAGCTGTACCTGTGAGCTCAACCTTTTGTCCCTACCCCTTGCCACCCTCAACGTCATACTGACAAACTGAGATGAAGATGGACAAACAGAGAGACAGATCGATTGTCTATCGATTGATCTGTCTGTCATTTACCAATATGTGGTAAGGTAGAAAGACGGATGACTGACGGACGGACAGACAGACAGACAGACAGACAGACAGACAGACAGACAGACAGACAGATAGATAGATAGATAGATAGATAGATAGATAGATAGATAGATAGATAGATAGATAAACGGACACACACACACACACACACACACATGCACAAAGAGGCACACACATGTACACAAACACACTCTTACTTTCCTTCAGTCTCACACCTGCTGTGTATCAAATCTGTCTATAACATGACTCAAGTTTTTACAGCCGTCTCACACGATATTATCGACAGTACTTGCCAGGTGCAAAATGCACTCACGTCTCTTCGCTGCACTCGCCAACACAACCTGATAGACAAACATATCACATCTCACAAATATTTCTCCATAAGGATTTAGAACTTTCTCACCTTCTATATAATCCTGTCTGACACTTCAAATTAAGGAATTTTTTTATCGCAGAATATTCAATATTTTTGTTTTCCATTTCAAATCCTTAATTTTGAGAATCTCTTCTCTTCTCTCTCTTACACTTTCTCTCTCCCTCTCTTCTTCTTCTATCTCTCTGCTTATCTCGCTTTCTCTCTCTCTCACAAACACATTTTTTCCTTCCTTGTCTCTTTATATACTTTGGAATTTGACTAGATAACAGGTATGCAAATGTAATCTCTATTTGAATTACAGGCATGACTTCACAGTCCGAGCAGAAACAATCTCAGCAGTGAAAGAGTACAGTTAATTGACAACAACATTAACAACAACAACAACAACAACAACAACTACAACAACAACAACTACAACAACAACAACACTTTAAAACAAAAAGATATTCTGTTGCATTGTTCACAAATTACCCCAAACTTGCACACGGCCAAGCCTCGAGCGAAGAGAAAATTCTGAAACGAGTCCACTGTTCGGGGTTTTCCCTCTCGTCAATGGAACTCGCCCCTGTTTTATCATGGAAACTTACTCACCTTTATCTTTCTTTCGTTCCTTTTATTTTTCTCTCTCTCTCTCTTCTCTTTTCAGATAGGTGTAATATATCTGATCGCCCACATTTCTTACCATACACCTAATCTCTCTCACCACCCACCTCGGATCCAGGTGAAAAGGCATTAAAACTTTACACCTTCTCTGCACCCAGATTAAACTGTCTACCTGGGCCCGATTGTACAGGTAAACAATGGCCTCATAAACATGGGTGTCGGACGTGCATTGAGTGCTCACGGTGGGGTTGGTAATTTATAATCTCACTCACATGCGCTCACACGCCTCCGCTGTACATATGAGTATATCTATCTATCTATCTATCTATCTGTCTGTCTGTCTGTCTGTCTGTCTGTCTGTCTGTCTGTCTGTCTGTCTGTC
>JBCAUA010405898.1:0-18031 GCA_038406235.1 Peronia verruculata | reverse complement strand
CCCCCCCCCCCCCCCCCCCCCCCCCCCCCCCCTCCTTTTGAAATTACTTTGCCTCTGGGCTCATTTCCTAGGAATAAGTGTTCATATTCGTCAAGAGCCTTGGAAAACCAGAAATGGGGAAATTTGTCAATTTGTTGTTGATGTTATCAAATATGTCAAATTCCCTACATGGCCCAGAAATAAACTTTTCATTCACTGTCAACTTCATTGGTGACGGCAACTTTTTTTTTTTTTAAATTTTGTTATTCCTTTTTTTTTTTTTAAGGATATCTGACAATGTGTACTTTGCTCTGTTACACATATGAGAAGTGACATGATGAAATTACCTTTTTTTTTAACAGCAATTGAACTTTTCAGGCAGTTGTTTTTTTTTTTGTTTTTTTTTACAGAACCCTTCTAATTCAATCTGAAAATGCATTTCAGAGTTTATTTTGCTGAAACAGAATGAGTAAAAAGCCAAAAATAGAAATTTAGTGGCATGGTCTAATAAGAATCAATAAGGATTTGACAATGTGATCAGCCATTTTCTCATTAAATTCAGCTGCAGCAACAGGTCACCCCATCATCTTAAATTGGCAATATTTTGACTTCAATTGAAACTTTAAAGTAGAACAAAAAAAAATTTTCACACAAGAAGTTAAATGAATATTCTTCACCGTGGTATCATTACCTCTATATGCTCAAAATTTGATGAGAGCCTGATTTCATCATGTTGCATCTCATATTTCCACAAGCATTTCATAGAGAGAGAAGATCATGCCTTTTCTAGGAAACAAACTGACATATTGTCATCAGACCTACTTATCTCCCATGGCTAAGAGTTGTTTCCCTCGAGAAATTGGTCAATAATATTATTATTGTGACTATTTATGTTAGGTCCTGTCAAAGGTAATGAGTTATCACATGTCATGTCCATGTCTATGTCCATGTCATGAAATGATGCAATATTGATATTCGGTATTATCAAGATGATGTTTTTGGTCGATTGTAGATATGTCTATACCATACTTAGAATCATGTCTGTGTTGCTTTGTCAATTTGTCTCTGTGCAATAAATCGAATTAACTGGTGCGCTATGAGTTTCTGTCTGATCACTCTATGATTGGTGAATGCTCAATGATTTACAGAGTGTGAGTTACAATACAGACATGTGTTAATGCTGGTGGTATAATGTTGCTCACAGAGGAACTTATTAATTTCTCGCCATTCTCCTGATGGACTCACCCCACGTTGCTGTCAATCCCAGGTTTTCAAGTTTGGACAAGCCCAACATCCCTTGCTGGGTGACCCAGCCTATGTCAACATGACCCAGCTGGTTCATCACCTGACCAGTCGTGAGTTTGCGGAAGCCCTGGTCAAGAACATCAGCAACAATGCCACCTCCAACAACATTGAGGACTACGGCTCCTCCCAGCTCTTCAGCTACTCTGCGGGAACCTCCCACTTGTCTGTCATTGATGCCTCAGAACTCATGGTGTCCTTGACATTGTAAGTGTTTTTTTTTTTTTTCACTTCTGCTACTTAGTCTCTTCTACATTTTCTTCTTCTTCTTAACCTGTAGTCAGTGTGGAGCCATTGGGCTGCCCTCTGACAAGTTGTGCACAAATCTTCATTTGTCATGGCCATAGGCTAGAGAATGAATCCACGCAAATGTGTCCTTTGTCCATTACTTGATCTCAGATCATCTTTCTTATGCCCATGTCTTGTTAACTTGCCAGTTACTGTTCTTATAGAATAGGTTTAGCAGTGTTGTGTCCTCGTATGTTGGGAATGGTTTGCTTTCACCGAACGAACATAGAGCGACCACACAGGAAAAATATAATTGAATGTGTCAACCGATTTATTACACCAAAACAATTGGCATTTAATACTTCTAACATGTTAAAACCCATTGGTGAACGAAAAATGAATAACACCATATCATCAAATATGCAACATTCACATGACATCACACAAGGACATGGACGTAGACATGGATATGACATGTGGCTACTGACAACATTTCGTGGGACCTACAACGGTTATTAACGTAACTGCTAACAATAATAAAAAGGTACACATTTCCTAAAAAGGGCAGAAACGCAAACTCAAGAAAGATAACTCTGTGTAACATAACCACTAAGTGGGTCCCATAACAAGCACGTACAAGCACTGCGTTCCATTCGAAAAGAAATGCCTTAAGGTTCTTTATGATGAATGACGGTCACTGATATTTACAATAAAGCCTTTTCCTGCCCGTCCCTTCCCAAACAGAAGTTGTTGTGGCCAGCTTTACACTGACTGCATCACAAGATTTCCAATCTTCGCTTTGCCCAACTGTGATACATAAAAATCATGCTCTCTTTTCACTTCTCTCGTATGCAGCAACTGGTTTGATACAACTACTCAAAGCCTCAAAGTATCGCCAGCAAATTCTGATTTAGAAAGATATGCTGGAAAGATATTGATTTGCATGTTGCAAGAAGGAATTCTTGATTTAAGTCCCAGACATTTCTACCGTGGCTTATGTTGTTTTTGCCTTCAGATTTTCCGCTGTGGAGCAAAATCAAAAATACCCCGACTGGAGATTTGTTAGTCTGCAGATGTAAATGGGAGAGTTATTTACGTAAGGATCCTCTCACCTCTTCCTTCTCATCGTCAAGGACAATGTCTAAAGGCATAAAAGGACAATACGTCCCTTTCTCAGACAGTTTTGAGCTCAATTTATTCAATTACGAAAATGTATGCATTTTTATTGCTCGCATTCAACTCCGATGTAACTGTGTAGCTATTACATCAGGCCGTGGTTTCACAGCTTCACTTTCATTACGTACAGTACAAGCACGGGCAGACCAGTTCTTGCTGTTCTTCCAAAAATGCCAAGCGAAATGAGAAATTGGAGAAGGAAACGTTCCAACAACAATATCAACATCATCAACAACAACAACAACAACAACAACAACAACAACAACAACAACAACAACAACAACAACAACAACAACGAGAAATTCATTTAAAATCGCAATGCCTTAGTTAATCTTAAAAACTATTTTATTTAAACAATGCAGTTTATTCGCGGACGAAAGGTGATTTGTTGATGTCTGTTACCCCCCAGTGCTGTCAGTTGGTACGACCACGCCACTGTTATCAATATCTTCACTGTCCAGACCAAGACAAACAGGCTTTTCTTTATCTCGTGAGAATGTGCAGTTTGTCAAAGTCAGAAAATGCTGACACCACAAACCTTAGCGTTTCATCTGATATTGGAAAATATAAATGCATTTTTGTTCTTGTTCTTATCTTCTATTCTTAAGTGGAACAAGTCCGTTCTTCAAATACTCTAGACACAGAGGTGGCAGTCAATGGGGGAGGCATCCTGCTTCTTTTTTTTCTAGCGGTCCCGATTTGTTTATTTTTGTATCCAGAATACCAGCTGAATTACTGGTACTTTGTTTAAAGATTTACTGAATACAGATTTATGAATTGAATACTCTCCCGCCTTTGTTATTAACCGGAAATGAGCTGTGTACAAAGTGGCATAAGCCACAAGTCAAGGACTCGGGGATGTTCATTGTTAGTGTATTTTTTTCAGGAAAGACTTTCAAAATATAAGAAATGAAGAGAACATTCTCTTGCCAAAGCGCTTCACTGCTGAGTTGTGTCGTTTCATGCAAATTTTCGGCGTTCTACGCCCTTGTCAGGCTCTTGACTGATGTTCGTTGAGAAATTACTGGCTTATATATTGTGTCGGGTCAGGAGTAGTGAGGTGCGAAACACTCAGGGAGGTATGGTGACTGTGATCAGTAATCGTTCATGTAACGCCGAAAATTTGATGAAACGACACAACTCAGCAGTGAAACGCTTTGGCAAGAGAATTTTCTCTTCATTTCTTATACACGGATAAAATGCTGCTCAAAAGAAACATAAACTGTTTTAAAATATTTCAACAAATTTGATTTTTTTTCTCTGCTAAATCAATGCACAACTTAAGAGTTTTTGGATTTTTTACAGGCCCCGAGGTCATGGAAATCTATTCAGTTTTTGGAGCCATAAGAGGTTTTTACATTGTATCACTTTTGTTATTTATACAGACAAAAAGTGGCCATTCATTGTGAACCTAGTCAACTTGCTGGGGCATGAAACAGTTTGGAATCTCTCATTGATTCTTCATTCCTTCACAACCATTATGGCATTGTATGAGATAGACTCGGAAAGCTTATGTGTAGATCTAAATTAAATATTTTTTTAACGTACCGTGTTTCCTGCATAATTTGAGAAAGGAATACTTTCCCCCATCTTCAGGAACTTCGATAACATCAATTTCTTTTTTGTCAGGATTATCGACTTTATTGAAGCCCAGTATCAGAATCAATCTTAGACAACCAGTGCAAACTGAACCATACTACTGCGATAGATTTTTTTCACACCTGTGCTGTTATTTCTAAGCCATGTATCCTTTTCTTTTGTCATTTGAATATTGCAAAGAAACTGTTTTATGCAGTGAATAACATAATACTCTCCCCTCGGCAATGTGAACTAGTGTGGTCACGCCCCTGAATCAAAATCTTCACTGTCTATTCCACCATCAAAACAGCCTAACAACTGTAACAAACAAAGTCTCGAGCTCTCATGAAAGGCTGATAACACAATTATGTTTATGACTGCTGAAACAGAAGTCATAAGTGTTACCAAGTTATTCCCCCCTCCCCCCCCCCGTCCCTATTGTTTCAGCTACATTTTTTTCTTTCCCCACGTCTCTTTTTGTCAAATTGAATTCCATAGTTTAGTATTGAAAACATGGTGGTGAGATCATAAAGATGAACTTAACTATTTCAGGGAGATGACTTTGGTTAGCAAGTGCGTTAAAAATTGTTAATGTCTCCTGTATTGAAAGCCTTCGTCTTGGTGGTAAAAAGCAAATGGGGTCTGACCTGGACGTCCCTATAAACAGACCAGGAAACCGAATTTTGCTGGAGGCTGACAATAAATCGTGGCCCTAGAATTAAGTTGTTTTAAGGAGGGGGGGGGGGCGTCCTTGAATATTGATTTTGCCCCAAATAGGCGGTTTTGCGTTTTTTGTTTTCCTTTTAAAAATACTGACTTTCCTGCATGTAAAAATGGTATCAAAAAGTTGCTAAGTCAATTCTAACGTGTTTGACCAACCTTCTCCTGTCTGGATCCACGAAAAACCATAATTTTTTTTTTTATCCCATAAAAACCCCTGGGTAATTAAAATGGAATAAAGAGTAGGCTGTGACAGCCTGTCCCGTGAAAAATACCAAATCCGAAATTTCCATTTAAACTAAAGATCTTCTTAACAACCATGGGACATGCACTTAAAGCAGATATCATCTTCTTTTTTTTTTTAAACAACAACAACAACAATAACAAAAAAAAAAAAAAACTCTCTAGCAAGAAATCGGCTGTTCATAACTCCTAGAGAGGTCATGGAAGTGATCAACATAGAAATGTGTATTCATGTGTGTTGTATACATGCACGTCACTTGTTAGCACCAACATCCACCCCCAATCGAATGACTCTGTATGTTTAGTGGTTGATCTCCGTTGCTGAGGTCGACTATGGACGATGCACCCTAGCTGTCCGCTACGACTGGAGCAGCGTCGTGTGTGGCTGATGAGGCCGATGCTGGAGTGACAGTCAATTCTGCAATAGCCACATCTTTGATCAGTCCCTGGAAGATTGATGGAGCTCCGCTCCTTCCGAAGTCGTCTTGTTTTAACAGCCTGTTTTTTTTTTATCCTCTCCATCTATAGCTGTCGTTGGAGGAGACAACGCCATCTCTGCGGTCGACCGCAATGTCCTCCCAGCGCTTGCTGTCAATGCCAAGTGTCCTGATGTCGCCTTTGCATTCATCCTTATAACGTAGCTATAGGCGGTCAACATTCCTCTTGCCAGAACCGAGCTCGCAACACAGAACCTTTTGTTTGGGGTGTGGGGGTCAGGATACCGCCATCCTCCATCCTGTGGACGTGACCAAGTCACCAATGTCTACCTTGTCTACCCCTCTACTCCTGGTCCGACACAATATATAAGCAAGTAATTTCTCAACGAACATCAGTCAAGAGCCTGACGAGGGCGTAGAACGCCGAAAATTTGCATGAAACGACACAACTCAGCAGTGAAGCGCTTTGGCAAGAGAATTTTTCTCTTCATTTCTTATACACGGACAAAATGCTGCTCAAAAGAAACATAAACTCTCTCACACATGAAAAACACAAAAAGCAAACACAGAAACGAGGATAAATGTGTTAGACCCTAGGCGTCCCTATACCAGGCCAGCCACCCATTGGAGGCTGACTGTTTAGATCACCAGATTTAAAACACCGTTTATAAAATCAGCAGCAAAAGGCCAAATTTTTTTTACCTCAACAAAATGTTATTCATACAAAGTATTATTAATTATTATTATTATTTTTTTAAAGATATCATAGGTTTTTTGTGGCTTTGTGTGGCAAAATCCCACGTTTGCTAAGAAAAAAACTAGAAGTTTGGTATATTCGTGTACACGAAGCCACAATTTTCTGACGTAAGCCACAGATTATGATAAGGAACGTCGGCACCCGTTCGTCTCGAGAGACGATGGTGTAGAGGTAAGATTGGGGATGGCAAAAACCTCTCCAGTGCTCAGCGCTACGAGTCTGGGCGGGGGTATAGAGCACTTGGACTGCCCAGACATCAAGTTCCCCCTCTCGGCCTTGCTGGTAGATTCCAAAGGAAAGGATGAACCAATACAGTTTGGTACCAGGGCAGCTGGCAGAGTTGATGGAAGGCAGGGAAGGAAGCTGACCAGCTGCCTTAGGGCTTCACTCCGGATTTTATATCAGGGTTTACTTGATTAGCCTTTGACGTCCCAAGACACCCTCAAGGCAGTGGGGCTATATACCTATATCTAGGGGTTCTGCGACAGGATAGTACTGGACAACAGTTTACCAGTAGCAGAGTCTGACCTGACAATGGATAAAACCCCAGGTTAAACACAGTAGATTACAAGTTAAGTAAAATAAGACAATCAGTTATGCAGTGTAAAAAGAAAAACTACGGCGCTATCGAGATAAAACAACCAATTATGTAAAATAAGGACTTAACGTTAGCATAGAGGACAAATACACAGGTTATGAAAAGCAAATAACTGTTGCAATACTCTTTCGTTTAAACCAAAGATAGAAATCAGTGCTTGTCAATGTTGCTACTTACCATTGGGGCAAACAGAACAGTAAATGTGAGGGTACTGCACGCTGTCCTCACAGGGGAGGGGGGGGGCATAATCGAGTATCATACATACAGTGTCTCCATCATCTCTACAATAACACATCATGCAGGCATCGACTCTAAAGCTGTCTCCTGTCTGGTCTACCGTGAAAACAAAAGATTTGAAAAAAAAACAAAAAACGGTTGCCACTTCTCTACATATCTTATTCTGAAATGTTAGGCAGTCAGAAAACAATTTCTTTCGTCCACGTAATATGTGGGGGTCGTCTTCTGAAGTCGGAGTCACTAAGGTTAGAATATGAATGCATATGTCTAATGCTCAGTGTAGTTAAGAGACACGCCTTCATCGAACGAAATAATCATTACAATTTGTTGGGCATTTCACAGCTGTATAACTAGGGAGGCCCTAAGTAGAGATACAAGAAACAAGGAAATGTTGATCACAACAGTGAAAGAAATACTACCCTAAGAAGTGTGGAGGGAAAAACTGTCTTTCCATTACCGGAAAGATGAATAATTATATGGCAAAACTACGGTATCTTTGCATGAAAAAATGTGGATGTGTTTGTGTGTGAAGGGAATTTTAAGTACAGACAACTTCATCAACTGTTTAAAATGAGCTGCTCTTAATTTCCTGTGTGGAAGAAACTATTTGAAGTAGCTGCTTTAAATCATCTGATTTAAAAATAAAAACAGCTGCCTTATCTCTAGTGTTTCAAATTTGCTGCTACAAATTAAATGTTCGAGGGTGTTTGAAAACAGCTGTCTGAAATTGGGCTGTTTGAAAATTGAACTACCTGAAACCAACTGTTTGGAATCAGTTGTTTGAAATGAACTGTTTTGAATTAGCTGTTTTGAAAGTAGCTGATTCAGGTTAATTATTTGAAATAATTATTGCTAGGCATCAGCTGTAGGAGATAACCCCCATCAGGGTGTTGAAAGACGTGTACAGAACATAACAGATCCATTAGCTGTAAATCTGAGTATTAATCTATATTGTTTTGCTTGTGAAGACTCTGATGTCATAGATAAAACACTGTGGAATGAAAAAGGCACTGTTTTCGATTACTCATGACAAGATTTAAACATAGAGATGGGTAAATAGCTAAATAGATTTTAGTTTCACAAACTCGGCTCGGAACTGCTGCCTTGACTCCCTCGTCCCCCCCCCCCTCCCGCCCCCCACAGCCAATAGATCTAGCTTTTCAAAATGAAATTATTCCATGATACTGTTTCTTCAAATTAATTTCGATGTTAACCCTAGAAGCCTGACAAGAAACTGTTAAAATGTCAAATGTTTCCATAAAAGGAATGCATTCACCCCAAAGAACAAGAAATGACAATAATTCTTGAATAACAGTAGATGGCAGCTAACATATCATTGATTTTTCTTTCGAATATTGGAAAGCGATTCATGTAGGCTCACAGAGTATATAACAAGAGAGTATTTGAACTGATTGGCTCCTCGACTCTTATATTATGGTTTCTGATAACTCAGGTGTAAACATGCCTGACAATGTTCGTTGTGAAGAGTCCGTAACTATTTCCTAATATTTTGGTTTCCTCACCTCTCAGTGTTTGAACATTATTGTAATATGTTGTGCCATTTAAAAGAAACGTCTAAACATTTAGGAACACACTATTTCCGGCAACTGTCCAGATCACCAGGAGAAACAAACAAGAATAAATAGATCTAGTAAAATTTGAATGGGGTGATGTTGTTGGTCAAATTTTGATTCTTTAAGCAATTTATATCATTTTTAAATAGAAAGGCTTGAAGCCAGAACTTTCTAGACCTTGTCCTCCTGTCATGATGAGATCAAACAGGCTGAGATGACCAAACTTACCTGGTAAATATTTCCATCCAGCTCACACTCCGCCCTGACTGAGGCCAAACATAAAACTATCAAACCTGATACAGTAGTCAGCCACATCACTGGTCTTCTCTCCCTCTCTCTTTCTCTCTCTCTGGACATAATAAATATACGTCATTATATTACGAAATTTAAACTTTCAAGTCTAGCAACGACTTTGGAGAGAGAGGCCATGATTTGCTAAAGGAAAACTGCAAGTAAAGAATAAATTATTCAAAGATTTTAATATCAAGAAAATAAATATGCATATTCATCAAGGATTTCATATAATGAAGTAGTTTGCAATAAACATATGCGAGGAGTTGATTGATAAATTACCACACAATGCTTTAACCGATAACAAGACTTTTCTTGCTGAGAAACAATTATATTATAAATGAGGAATTCTCGAAATGTGAAATAAATAGAAAACTGTTCCAGATAAGTTAAAGTTCTCTCCTCTTTTAGACTCTTTTAATTTTATAATAGAAAATACTTTAGCAGGCACATTTCTCGCAGGTGACCTTGAGATATCATTACAATAATTCTGTGAAACCTATTCCGGAAATATTGGAAACTCCTCATTATTGTCTGGATGAAGACTGTTAGATCAGAATTAAGGCTAACTTTGCCATTTGGGAACACAGACGTTCAAATCTATTTACTCAATGCCAGTTTAAAATATCTGTCTGAGACTCACAAACAGGGAAAAAGGAGGTAACAGAACCATTCCTGAGAATCTTATCATTATCCACGCAGAAAGCTATATCTCCTCTTTCACAAACTATGTTCTGGGTTAGTTATGTTTTGGCTATTTGGTTTAATCAGTTAAGAACTATGACAAAAACGACTACTTACTGCCCTTCTGACGGCTGATGTGTTTGCTTGTTTGTGTTGAGATTTTCTGGTGTATCACTGGCATCAGCACGATTTTGACCACACTACGTCCAGGTTGGCGTGCAGTTGCTCTAGTGTTGAATAATCTTGAGGCCAGACACTTTCTTCATCTTTACAAATCTTACTTTAAACAGTTTCATAAATTTGTAATTTCTCTGGACAAATAAATTTGGAAGGTAGACGAAAATGAAAGACTCATCATCCAAAGCAAGACATTTGGGCTGTAAATATTATAATTTATAAAATGCAATGGAGCAAGATACAAATATCATAGCCTGCATGTAAAAATTAATTCGCGGAGTGTGACCTTGAAAATTCAGTAGGTAAAATGGTTCAAAAATTGGAAAGGAAAACAAATTATGTTTTGTACAGATTAACTGCACCAGATTTACATGCCGGTCCAAAATGAGAATCAATGTGAGAAATATGAATCCATTGCTCAACTCGATGTTACATTCTGGAGGAAACACTTTGCTTGCCAAAACGGTTTGAGAGAATATAAAATATGTTTGAAGCTTTTGATTATAGTCTCTCAATCCCATGTAGAAGCAGGTAGCATTATTGTAACTATGATCTCCGAGAATGGCTATACTTTAAATGTTTTATTTATTTGTTGATTTTAAGACTGTTCTAGACTGCCGTGGAATCACAAGTATATAGCCAGGTAAGTGGTAAAAGAGCTAACACGAGAGAACTGGAGGAAATTGACACAGTACAGACGAGATTCAAATGTGAAGAAACTTAACAATTGTGCAACGACAAGTAGCGGTTAAAAACCGAATATTCCAGAAATTTAAACACCCAGTGTATATGTTTGCTGCAGTTTTCAGGTTCAGTAAATTACCAGCTGGAACAGTCTGTATACGACAGAACTTTTTAATGGTCAATTATCACGCGATTATGATTATCTCGGAGTGAATCACAATTTTCATTTGCTTCATATAGGCTGTAGGTTAGCATCGAAATGATCCATTTAACCAGATCTGTAATTTTATAAGAGTGGACATTTTTTTTCTGGCATTTTCATTGTCATTGTTATGGCAGTTTTATCGAGAGTCTGTATTTGCACGTATGTCTGTCTCTGTATTAAGTGTCTGTCCTTTCGCCCCTTTGCTTGCCCGTTCATCTATGTCTGTACAGCCAGAGTGAATGAGATATCTGAAAATCTCCAGGGTGTGTCACTGCAATGATTTTGCTCATCGTAAACCGTGAACTTTACACCTGAACGACATAATTGTCTATAGAAATTCCCAGTAAGTACTAGGGTGATCCTCGCTAGTTGCCTGAAATTTTCCTCAACCTTGTCGTGTTATGATGTCTTAATTGATCGCTCAGAGGCCACATAATGGGAGATCGTTTCGCAGATTATCTGCCCTTTCCAAAAGAGGGATTTGTGTATGGGGAGATCATTTTGACCAGACTTTTACTTCCCTTTGCCAGACAAAAGATTGCTAGACACGAAGTTTGAAGAGAAAAATCCTTTTCCTGTTTGCCATTTGAACGACTGATCGCCAAAATATTTGATAAAATCATAACGATAAGAAAACGTTCTTTTTACATCATATATGATATATATATATCATTTTATATCATATATATATATATATATTTATATTTTATTTTATATTTTATTTTTTTATTTTTATTTTTCATAGTATATGTTTGAAGCAAAGGTCGAAAAAGTGATTTTTTTCCCTCTTTGCTTGTTCAGTCCCTCTTTTGTCTAGTAAAGGAAAGTAATAGGGCTGAACACAATAATCTCTATTACTCTATTACTGTCACAAAATGAAAATTTGGCAGCGCCGTCGTTTGCCTGTTTGTCTGAATCTCTGTCTGTTTGCTTAGCTAGCTATTTGCATTGCACTGTTTCTAGATAGGTTTTACAGTAACAAACTGTTTACTTTGGAAAAGAATAGTATGCGTTAAAGAAAATGAAAACATTAGCAGCTAGCTCAGGAAATGTTGGCAGAATGTAATGCAGGAGAGGACATGAAAGGACTATTGGTGACCTAGATGGTGGGAGGTTCATGAGGGAATTTGAAGGGGAAAAAGGGGGGGGGGGAGGAGGTCTGAAATCACGTTTTTACTTATAATATTTGATGTTATCTTTTTGTTTATTTTTAAATTGTTATAATTTTATTATTATTTTTTTTTTGTAAAGTCTGCCTTTTCTGAATATAAAAAATGTAATAACAGCGACAACAACCTACAAAAACAACAATAACAAAACAAAACAACAACAACAACAACAACGACGACAACAACAACAACAGCGACAACAACCTACAAAAAGAACAATAACAAAACAACAACAACAACAACAACAGACAAAAAAACAACAAGAAAAGACAATAACAAAAGAATATTTCTATTCTAGAGTGTTGGAAAGTACGTCATTGAAATGTTGACCGACCGTTCTACCATCCATGCTCTGGCTCGGTCGGGCTTTGTATGCAGGTATAGATCATCAATATGTCGCTGGCTACGGGCTAATCACGTATACAAAGGTTTGATTATAATCTCCTGCACTACTGGGAGATCCAATGCCAGGAGTGGGCATTAGTTGACCATCTGTGGCACTAGCACAGTGACTCTCAGCACAGGTTTTCACCTGGGCTTCAAAGAACAGACCGTTTACGGCCTAACATTGACATATCTTTGCTGTCCCAGAGTGCAGTAGTAGACTAACTATCACAGAAAAGTCACTACACTTTTAGTTTGTACTGATAAACACCTGGTGGTCGTATGTAGGTCTCCTTGTACCCAGAAAAATGACCTTTCTAGAATCGTTTTGACAGCCTAAGGGAGCAAAAATGGACGGGAGTTCTTCTTTTTTTTTTTCCTCCTTCTTTTACATCTCCTCTCCCTGCTTCTTTTTGTCTTCGACTTTCTTATCCTTTTTGCTCTTGTTTGTTTCTCTATTTTATTTCTGTTTCCTCTGGCTTTTTCCCCGTTTTTCTACTTTTCTTATTTTCCTCTCCCTTTCTCTCTCCATGATGTTCTGTTAACAGTAATTAATTTATTTTAGAGACCTCATTAACAGACAAATAATTTTTTTAAAAAAAGTTTTAAAATCCAGTTCTAGTAGAATACATAGGCATAAATTCCCTTTATTTTCCAGATAGTACGTTTTTTAATTACATTTTTACTGAGGTAAAACACAAAGTTATATGTGAAAGATACTTCGTACAATAGTATATATATATATAAAGACATGGAAGAGATATATAAATTGTAGTTGTTATATTACATTGATTCTTGTTTGCTATATACATATACACACATTATACATTATTTTACGGTGACTTACGACAAAATAATGATAAGAAGAAGAAAGAAAGAAAATGACGACAACGATGATATACCAGCTACTGGCTGGCGGCTCCGACTTTTAGCATCAGACTAATGCCGTTAGTATGTTTCAATGAGAACAGTAATCTATAATGGCGATAAATGTAGAATAACAAACTAACATGTAATTTAACACAAATACTTTGCAAAGAAAATCTAATGACACAGAGATATGGATAAAGAAATGCTGACCAAGAAATTATAGTTACATTATTCTCAACTTTATATCGCTGACAAGACACGTGATATTGGACCTATCTTCTCTCTTTATCTCCTATTATGTCCTTCAAAACCTGATGAGAGGTTTATGTAAAGGATGCCGACCACTTGCCAGAAAAATTTACCACAACAGATTTCACATAACAGAAATAGATCAGTTGTGTGTGTAGTAACAGAGTTCTAGTCTGACCGGGTTAACGCTTCCATCTGGGTGGTTCTCATTCTTATAGTTGTCGGCATTTCCCGAATCTTCAGTGTCAATGATAATATATTCATTGCTAACCTGCATGTTGGTGACACTTTGGCAGGTTCCCTTATAACGATAGAGATAGAAGGGATCGGCTGTGGGCAAGTCGATAGGGGTAGTGGCTGGGCGGTCCGAGCGGCAACAGTAGTGAGCGTAGTAACGACTCCTAGTGGTTGGGAGATCGTCCGGACTGTAACCTCCATGACTGTCGAACCGGGGTTCATCATCCTCTGAGTCCATTTCGAGAAGTCCAGTATCAAAGCCGGAAGGACACGAACCTCCCCTCCTGTTGATACAGTAAGAGCCTGTGGGCCAGGATATGCCTGGAGTGGATGTGACCTTTGAGCAAAAGTTCAGAACCACAAAGTTGTTACCTCCCTCACGGGTCAGTGTGTCAGCAGGAAGGTGAGACGGAGAGGAAACTTTGCTCTGAGTTTGGGTTTTACTTGATTCCATGTGAAGTTTGTGGTAGCCTTTTTTCCAGTTATCATCTCGGGGACATCCAGTGAGAGGTTTTAGAAGACTGTAGTGACCTTCAGGCCATGGCTGGAACTTATCTAAATGTTGCCCTGATTGATTATGTGTTGACATCTGTCTGTACAGACTGTTGAATTTTTCATCCCAAGATTGTAAGTTGCGCTCTAACGATTGATTCAGTGTTGACATTAATTGTTCATACAGGATATTGAACTTTTCCTCTACATCTACAGATTGCAGGTTTTGTCCCAGTGATTCATTCAGAGACATCAATGTGTCATGCAGATCGTTGACCTTGTTCTCCATATCTTGCTTGTCATAAAGTATTGATTTATCCATCAACTTGAATTTCTCATCCACCAACTCAATTTCTCTATCCAGGGCATGCTGGAATCTGTCGAAAACCTCTTGTCTTTCCGTGTGGCAGTCAGTTAATATAACACTATTGCTTTCCTCGGACATGTATTTCAAATTTGTATCATAGCCTAGGGCATCACATTGGTACTTTCCAAACGTTGTGGCTGTGACTATGGGCCAGGTAATGTTTAAGTAGGACATCCACATATCACCTTTGACTTGACCGCGTCCCAGAAAGTTGTCATAGATTCGGACGCCATCCTCGTCTTGTCTAATTTCCGCCATCAGATTCCACTGGTCGTTGATGTCCGATTTGAGAATTCGGATTCGGAGTATCTGTGTCATCGATGTCTGCCAAGGTTTCACCCTGGAGTTGAATGCACACTCTAGAGAGACATTGTGTGTAACATTGTTGATCAGGCGATTTGTAGATGGTGTCAGCGTCATCACTTTGAGATTTGGTTCAGCAGGGGTAATGTGTGCCCATGACAATGTCATGAAAACACACAGGACAGAAACTGTCAGCTGGAAGGAAGTCTGGGGAGGGAACAAAACATGAAAACGTTATATGAGAGGGGGAGAGAGAGAAAAGAGAAAAAAAAAAACTGAGAGAGGGACTGAGAGAGAGAGAGTGAAGGAGAGCGTGAGACAGTTCGAGAGAGAGAGGGGATAGAAGAGAGGGATACTAAAGGAGACAGAGAGAGAAGGAGGGAGAGTGACGGAGAAAGATAGGGAGGGGGGATACAAAAAGAGACACGGGAGAGGGAATGATTGAGGGAGAGAGAGAGAGTGAAAGAAAGATGGAGCAATAGGAGAGGGAAAAGAGGAGAATGCCAGGAAAAGAGGGAGAGAAAGAGAGAGAGACTAGAGAATGAGAGAGGGAAGAGAAAGGGAGAGATAAGTAGGGAGGGAGAGAGAGAGCAGGAGATGGGACGAGAGGGATGAAACAAAAGGGATAGAGAGTGAGAGAAAGAGAGAGGGATCCAAGGTCAGAGAGAGGAGGAAAGCGGAAGATACGATAAAGAGAAAGAGAGAGTGAGAGGATGAGTGAAAGAGATAAGGAAAAAAACGAGAGGGGAAGATATGAAGAAAGAAAGGCATGAATGGAGAGAGAGGTGAGGTGAGGGAGATAGGACAAAGGAAGAGCGGGAGAGAGAGAGAGAGAGAGAGAGAGAGAGAGAGAGAGAGAAAATGAGAGGTTCGAGAGAGGAAGAGAGAAGAGAGAGGGATCCAGGGGAACAAAACAAGGGAGGAAAGAAAGGGAGATAGAGAGGAAGGGAGAGGGAGAGAGTGGGGAGATGGAGAAATAGGAAAAAAAGAGGAGAGAGAAAGAGGGAGGGATGTAGAAAGAGGGAGAGAGAAAATAGAGAGGGAGGGGGAGAGTGAAGGATGAGAGAGATACAAAAGAGAAGAGAGAGGAGAGTGAGAGGGATAGGGAAGAGAGAGGGAGAGTTTTACAAATGAGAGAGTTTCATAGAAAGATACAGAGAGAAAAAAGAGCTTGCTTGGTAGGAAGAGGGTGAGGATAGCAAGAAAGAAAGCTAGGGAGGGAGAGAGGCAAAAGCAAAGACGACAAGAAGACTACCCCTTCCACCACCCCCCTCCGGCCCCAAAAAAATGGGGGCTGGGGGAGGAAACTAAAGGAAAACATATCAAAGTTTAAATTTTTAAAAAAATGTTATCTAATGTACTTTTAAAAAAGAATGCAATCAACATAGAGCTTTACTTTTTAAGACAATGCAATCAAAAATTGGATGTATAACATGAAGCCGAGCAACTGGAAACCAAGTAAAGGATAGAGTTATGTTTTCTTTTCACATTTATTTCCAGGCATAAATTTTAAATATCTATTATTCTGCCCTGCAAAGGCAAAACGACGTAACTAACTTTTGTTTAGATTTCCGGGGTTTCCCATTTTTTTCACAACTAATCTGGCTCTATTTGCTGACAAAGACAGAAGCGTGTATCTAAAGGGCATCCATCAGTTTTTGCAGTTGACATTTCAGCGTAACCGAGATTTCCGCCCAGTTCACCAAAGGCAGAGAGGTGTAACTGACCTCGACCATGGCAAACCGGCGTATCTGACGAGATACGTCGCTTTGCCTTTTTTTTTTTTTTACACGGGTACAGCTTGAAGAGGCATCAATAACAGTCAAAGTTACGTTTTTTGCCTACTGCCCCTGAAGAAGAGGCTGTTTTTTCCAGTATCAGAAAGCCACGTAGAAGTCCAAAGAAAAGATACTGAACCACCCAAAAAAGCAGAAACGCCTCAGGTCAACAGAGGAAAGAAAAGAAAGAGATGCCTTATCCCATAAAGTTAAAGACGGGTGTGCAGACACATGTAAGCTTGCCTGTAGACAAAAAATCACAGAGGAAGATAGAATTCGAATGAATCAACAGTTCTGGTCCATGTCGATGACAGAAAGAAAGGGCAAAGTCAACAACCAAAGGTGACTCAAGAAGGGCTCGGATGTATAAGTATCACCTATGGAAAGGGCATGACGGTGCTGAGGACAACGTCGTGAAAGTTTGTAAGGTTTTTTACCTCACTACTCTCGGCTTTAACCAAAAAAAGTGATAGTGTCATTATCAGAATTTTAGAGAGTGCAAGACCAGAATTACTGAATCTCGGAATCGACAAAAGAGGCCGACATATGCCAAGCAGTAAACTGGACGCGGAAGAAATTCGCACTCACATCAAGAGCTACAATCCTGTGGTCCATCTTTATCGACGAGAGCACGTTTCTAATCGTCTGTATTGGGCGTCGGTCTCGGGATCTGAAGTTCCGAGTTCGATTTGTTTTACTGTGACAACGACTCTCACATTTACTGATAATGATAATCCCACTTTGCTACACCTATGAAGTTGATAAAACCTTTATGTGTGTTTATTGTATTTTAGCTGTACGAGCGAAGAACGCCAGATTCTGTAATTTTCCCCTTTTTATACATTTCAGCGGAAAAAAAGTGTTCTTATGTTATATCAGTGTGCTGATTTTTATTTTTAGAAAGCAGTTTTGGATGTTCAAAATTAATCAGAAAAGTGGAAGATTTTTTTTTTTTATTTGTCCGTTATTTATTTATTTTTTGATTTTCTGTGATCAACATTTACTGCCACTAAATTTCACATAATGGCACTTTTATTTCATTGAAATTTCAACAGGTGATTGATTATTCCTGCCTGAAAACGAAAAGTAAACCTTGAACCTTGTTTCAATCTAGATTTATTTATTTAATGGTTTTGATTTGCCTTTCTTAACGTTTTCCGTGTCTTTAATACATAAATAACTATAAGGGGGGTGGGGCGGGTTCTGAAATTAGGTTTTTGCTCAAAACATTCGAATTTGGGTTTCTGTTTTCTTTTAAAAGTGCGGTCTCTGCTGAATGTAAAAATGGTATCAAAAAGTTGATATGTCCATT